>JAECUM010042291.1:0-19955 GCA_016617855.1 Megalonaias nervosa
GTCCACTAACAATTTTTTTTAGGATGCTCACGTTGACATGACTGCGGGTTTCCAGCTGCGGTTTGCAGGAACATTTGCACACACATGCAGACGTTTCTGGTAGAAAAAACAACCGTATAAGGTGGCAGGGTACAGTTTCGTAAATTGACCCCTGGCAAATTTCTTAATTTAAGGCTATGGTGTGACTTTTTCAGCTATTATTGTTTACTAATTAAAGATATGGATATATTTGTGAACTAGATGTTTCAGGCTTGTGATGTTCTTGAAATTGATGTCAGGCATGTACACCTTCCATAGTTACTCTGCAGTATGTTGATAGTGAAATACCAAGAGTTGGCTAGGAAGAAGAGCTAGCCTCCCATAACCGTAAACACATGGGTTTGGGGCAAGTACAATATCTCAAAAACGGCTTGGATGACAACTATTTTCAATTGCATCAGCCTGTTTAGTACACATTGTTTTGCAGAATTGTCATCTAGGAAAAGGTCTTGTAATTGCACTGTGGGCATCACATGGTGTCAAAAATGACCTTCGGACATGAAAATTGCAGGTATAAATTTGGGGTTGGGGTGCATAAACTTCTTCTGCTATGAACTGCCATTGACTTCTCTGGTCAAGTGGATAATATTATTATGTTTTGTTTTGATATAGGTATCTAAAAATATGGACCTTTTTGACGTCACTTGTGTATTTGATTTTTTATGATTTTTTATACTATGTCACTGATTGCAGCATTAAATTTGTACATAAAAACTGGCCCCTGGCCCCTAAAGGCTGTAATTTATTAATTGCAAACAAGGCCCAGCACTCCCCCCTTCGTGTGGTTGTGTCAGGTGGCTGTGTGTCTGGATAACAGCATCGTGACCCTCGTGTGACCCTAGTGGGAGGAGTGTCTTCATGTGTGAGGCTGTAGTAAAATTAAATTACAAAATCAACAATTAAATATATACTAAAACCACAGAATTATATATGGTTGAACGTAAAAGAATCTGAGAGTAAATTTCGAAACGAGCAAATCAAAGAGCTCACGGTCAATATACTGTGCATAATTTCGGGTGAGCTACGTGTGTGGAAAAAAGACATAAATGCGAGCAATCAAACACATGTCTATCATCTCTACACGATAAGCACGTCTCGAGCAGTACTGAACCACACATTGCTGCCCGCATCCCGTTGTTTTTCCCATGAGAAGCCGTGTATATTGATTTTTCCAATTATAAATATCAGAACTGATATCTCTGATTTGAAGAAAAAAATATTTGTTTAGAAGTACCTTTGGCGGGCCCTTGTAAATATTCCTGCAAACCGCAGTTAGAACCATACAAGTTCCGCGGAAATGTACTCAAGAATTGTCACTGGACCGCGATAACAGCTACACATAACCACGCGCTGGGGCAGAACGCTGCTGGACGTGCGCATTAGGTTCGCCCCGATAACATTTATTTGCACATGCGTGTTTTTTTCTACCTGGGGACGTCTGCGTGCATGATTCAACACAACCTCAGTTAGAAACTAGCAGAATTTAAACACACGCGTGTTTTAAATTTGTTAGCCAGGCACTCCGACGACTACGCATAACCATGTTGCTGACAACCCTTGCTTGGGCGTCCGCAATAAGTCCGCCCACCTGCCCTGATGCTTGTACTGCGTTTTGACGTCAGCATCTAAAGATGTTTTGACAACAGTCTTTACTAATTGATTTAACTAAAGCATGCACAAGATGTTTTGACCAAAACTTTTACTAGTTGTTTTTTGACTGTAGTGTGTACAAGATGTTTTGACCAAAACTTTTACTAGTTGTTTTTTTTGACTGTAGTGTGTACAAGATGTTTGCAATGCCACTGATCTGTCCTGAGAGACGTAAGTGGGAAAAATAAAACGAAGCTATAAATAATGGCAAAGCCATATTATAAAGCTTACATTTCATACAGTTTCACCAGCAATTTAGTTTTATAACTGAAACAACACTTTACAGATTTAATGTATCATACAAGATATGCTGTTTTAATTGTTTTCGTCTGTTTATACAGGATAACATTCAACGAGTCACTCATTTGAAAAGATAACAAAATGAGAATGGGCGAGTTCTGATGAACGTGAATGTTTCACACCTGAAACACATTAATTTAAAGCTGCACAGTTCTTTCTAATTACTAAAGTAGATAGAGATAAAGTCGGTTTCGATTTTAGAGTTTTTTCTGTGGTACTTAATTTTGCAACATTTTTTACTTCCAGTCCAACATAAATAAATGTTCGATCTCATCAAAATGCTAGCAAGTAAGAAATTTGCATCAATGTACTGCAAAGTCCAAATTTTCATTAATATATTTATTTTATTTCCTACTTATGGAAGTCTTGTATTGTTAGAAAATAAAATAAAACTTCAATAAATTTCTTGTTTTTCTTGAAACTTTGGACGCAAACTTGACAAAATAGACACAGAGGTTTAAACAGTTTTTGTATTTTGGCATTTCCATAGCTTTGATATTTGGATGGCTCTCCTCTCTGTCTGTCTGTCTCTCTGCCTCTCTCTCTGAGAGAGAGAGAGAGAGAGAGAGAGAGAGAGAGAGAGAGAGAGAGAGAGAGAGAGAGAATCTCCGTGAATACTTTCTCGTTGCAGTATTAAACTCAGTGATTATAGTCATTCTAAACAATTTCCAGCTGATTCAAACCGGAATCATTCTTTCTTTTCAAAGTGTACCTGCCTTACGAACTTTTGATAAGAGTGTAATGTAACAAAAGTAAAGTCCATATTAGGAGATTACTTCAAAATGAATTCCTTCCCAGATGATGATAAATTTTAAGATAATGGTATGAGATGATTTTGTTAGTCCTCTAATGAAACATAAGGAAAGATACTTTGAAAATTATAAACTAGATTGAAGAAAATATCCACCAGAATCAAGACCACATGCACCAGAATAAAGAAAGGGATTCCTGTACCTGTCTGAATTGGCATTTCAGAGCGAGTGCGATTGCAAATACTTTATTTTTTACACAAGTGTATCACGATATAAATTAATCAACTAAATGGCTAGCATGGCACATACACTGTAAGCTGACCAACAATCGTGGATCCATAATGGATCTATATAGCATAAAATTTCCAAAGGCGCTGGGCCAAGTAAATCAAACTTGATCCTCAAAGAATATGTTACATACTTTGCAGACCTCTCCGGTAGTCTAGTGCTTTGAGCGTTCACCTCGGATGCGGGAGGTTGTGGGTTCGAACCCCTACCGAGTCAAATCAAAGACATAAAAACAGTATTAACAGCTGCCTCGCTTGGCGCTCAGCATTAAGAGGTTAGTGTTAGGACTGGTCGGCCTGATATTGGTACAGTGTGACTAGGTGGGACATGATGCTACATGTCTGCGGCATGATACCCCAGTGCTAGACATCACTATAAACTGCCACACTGCAGACATCGTAGCAATATGACTGAAAAATTGTTAAAGCTACGTTAAAAATCCAAATCTCACACACATATTTGGCACACGGCCCAACCGCTCTTTTTCAACGGTCAGGTGCTATTGGGCTCTCCCGCCCCTTTCGGACTGGCTGGCTAACTCAAACGTTACTCATTATTCATAAGAGGCCATGTCCACATGCTGATCTACTTCAGAGCAGTATTTCTGGCATGTGTCACATGCAAATTGATTAAGAATATCATCTGCAAACATGTTTCACATTTAGAAAGACATAAGATATTAACAATACTAAATCTTCGTTTTGTTTCATGATTATGTTCTTAAACCCAGCTAATTACCATATTATTTGATCTGATGTGAAATATCGACCACAATATCCAAAAACAGTTGTCATACTCCTTGACTTTTTGAAAGCCTTCCTTGTGGTTCTTTACAACAAATTATTGGATCAGTTGCAGCACTATGTTATTTGTTGCGACTCTATAGTCTTAAACTGAGTAACAAAATGAAACAAACCAACATGTTTGGCAAAACACAAAAAATAATTATTTCTATCAGTCATAAAATGAGAATTTATGAGGAACTTACAG
Source organism: Megalonaias nervosa (assembly GCA_016617855.1). Taxonomy (NCBI): domain Eukaryota; kingdom Metazoa; phylum Mollusca; class Bivalvia; order Unionida; family Unionidae; genus Megalonaias; species Megalonaias nervosa. Next base: position 4,020 of record JAECUM010042291.1, read on the forward strand.
TATAGTGAATTAAATCCAAAATAATCCTAAAAATTCTATCACTAGTCCAAAAGAATAGAGTACTATGAATGAATTCCAGGTCTTGAATGTGCTGTTCTACCAATAAGCTTGAATGTGCTGAAGTGACAACAATCTCATGTATCATAGTGGTATTAACTTGAATGTCAACATACTGAATTCGTCTCTCCGCCAGTGTACTAGTGCCAATCGGTCCTGCTATGTAAAATCAAAGAAAGAGAAACAACGGCAATTGTATTGCCTTTTGTTACAAGTAAACAGTGGTATCTGACGATGAGTTTTCCCATTTAAGAAAGGTCATCTAACTTATAAAAATTATTCAGATAAGTTTGCCTTTTGCGCTAACCTAATTCGGATTTAACACAAGTGTGATGGTTTTGCTTATTCACTTGACATCACCACTTGACCAAGTGGATGTGGATGCGTGACGGGGTAGGGCAATGTCGGCGGTTACCTTAAATTATTTTTTCCTGATCTTTATATATATTTGCTTACACACGTTGACACAAAAGCATGCGCATATACACTCAGACTCACATGCTGAGACCCCTTCGTGTTACCAAATTGTGTTTTCTTCAACTATGATCTTATTTCCATTGAAGAAAGACACTGAAGAAAAAAAAGGCAAACTAAATATAAAAAAACCCAACAGTTTCAAGTAAGAAAGGAAATGAAATCGCATATCAAAAGTTGAAACTTCGTTCCACTTTTACTCAGAATCAGCAATTCGCTTTGGCAGTAGTAAGGGAATATGAGGATTCTGGCGCAGAGACCTCTTTCCACCCTCCAAACAAATATAAATTACCCTCTCGGAGACCCTAAAATTTCCACCCAAACGATTTTTTCACAAAACCGAATGAGGATTCTGGCGCAGAGACCTCTTTCCACCCCCTCCCCACCCTCCAAACAAATATAAATTACCATCTCGGAGACCCTAAAATTTCCACCCCAAACGATTTTTTCACAAAACCAAAAAGAGGTTTCGGGCGCAGAACCTCTCACCACCCTCCAAACAAATATAAATTTCCATCTCGGAGACCCTAAAATTCCCACCCCAAACGATTTTCCCAAAATCCTAGCGCAGATATAATCCTAGACTTTTACCCTGAAATTTTCAAACATTATTTATATTGTTCACACAAAATTTCACACATTATCATACTTTTTTTGATAATTTTTTCATACCTACTAACTCTCATTGGTAGAATATCTGTTAACATACTGTCAATAATACGAAATTCACGTATTAAATCATCCATATCATATTTTATACCCCGCAAGTAAGATCGTATCTGATCAAGTAATTTTTTGTAAGTTATACTAGCTGTTTTGCAGGCATTTTTTTGGGTCACAAGTCGAGGTTCAATCTTTTTACACGCTGTTGTAAGAGAAACACCAACACCTGATATTATTAACAAAAACGGGTTTAATGATGCACCACTCGAAATTATACCAGATCCGGTCAATAACAGCGGTAAATATGATATTACTCGAAGTATTTTGTTATAGTATTTATAACATTTTTTCACGCACCAAAGTTTTTTGTGATAAAATTTTTAATATTGCATTAGCTCGTCAACATCTTGTTTTGGAATTTCTTTTGAAATGTGATTGAAATCAAATATATATTTTTTCATTATATAATATTAGTTTACAACAATGCTGGTCCCTAGGTTTGATTAAGTAATTATTTGTGGTGTTTCAGCCACAAATTCCAAACACCACCAGTAAGACGTTGCGGTTATTGTTTGATCATCTGCTTCCAGTAAAAATATTTCTTCAGCATCCTTTTTTAACACTATAGATACAACTCCAGAGAAAGCATCGGTTGAATGACGCCATGGAAATGTTGTAGTATAAATTTTAAACTTTGCAGAGCTAAAGATAGACAGTCTATACACACCAGCAACTTCTGCGGTATGTTTGATAGTGTTATTTTGCTGTGACCATGTTGCTAATCCTGATGCTACTGTGTACACGATATTTTTAATTTGTCTGTGTGGAATTTTAATCAGATTAGTTTTTTGAACAATATTAGGTATTCCACTTACAATGTCGTTGAGTTTCGTGTTAACGCCGGCTAGTTTTATGTCAACGGTTGGTTGTTCCCCAAAAAATTCTTTAAAGGGTTTGTTTATGTTTCAACGAAAATTTAAAAACGTTTCTACATGTCTAGAAAAAGTAGCACTGAGTGTAGTTATTTCATCACCGATTGTTTTTAATGATGTTCTTATTGGAATTTCCTTATCATCAACATACTTTTTCGTTGCAGCATCAAAATCTATTTCCGGTGTTCTAAGATTATTAATACCGTTATTGTTCATGTTGAGAAATGCACGCATTATACCACCGTTGGCCAATACGTACTTAGATTCTTGATCATCGACATATTTTTTTGTTGCGGCGTCTGTATCTGAGGCTGGGTTTCCAAGGTCTATAATTTTATTTTGATTCATAATAATGTTACCCGTGAGTGAATCACCAGCTTTTTTGACATAATCGTTAATCGAGTTACCGGAATCTTGTATCTTACCTTGATTAGTAAAAGTAACAATATTATTAACAACCGCGGTGGGAATTCGTACAAGTACATTTGACAGTTGTACATTACTCGTCTTTAATCGTCCTTGTTTATCCTGGAAAATAACAACTTCATTTTGATCCACACTTGTGACATTTAATAAATTATCAATCTCATTTCTTAGCTGATCAAGAATTGCGTACTTAGATAAGTCACCTTGATAACCTTCAGTCAATAAATCTCCTGTTAATGTTCCAAATTTTGTATAGTAGCTCATTATTTATTGTCCTACATAAAATTGTCAACATTAGTTAGTTTAATATTACATAAAATTATATAACAACGATGGAAAAATCGTCGATATTAAACTTTGATACAGAGCGGTTGGTGAAACATAAACATAACAATGAACTTCCAGATTGTCATTATCTTATTGTTGGGCAAACTGGATCTGGAAAAACAAATCTGCTTATGAACTTGCTTCTCGGCGATAATTTTAACTACGATCGAGTTTATATTTATACAATTAATCCTCAGCAAGACAAGTACGAGCTACTAAGCAAATATAATGACAAACTTCGTGATGATCTTGATGCTGGTGAAGATTTTTTTATAATCAGACAACCAGATGATCTTGTTCCAGTTAATCAACTTGACTCGGATGAACATAAGATTGTAGTTTTTGACGATATTCCGCTAAATAATACGGAGATGAACAAAATAAGATAGTATTTTTCACTGTCACGTAATAAGAAATGTAATTCTGTTTATTTAGCTCAAGGTTTTTATAATGTTGATAGATTTATTCGGCGAAATACTGGTTGTTTTATATTATTTCCGGGACTGGATAATGTTGACGTTAGAAATATCGTGAACGAGCAATGCGGTGATGTAACAAAAGATAAATTTATCGAATTATATCATAGAGCTACAAAGGACAAATATAACTTTTTCTTATTTAATAAACTTGCAAATGATCCAACTAAAATGTTTCGCTGTTGTATTGACATTTACTTGCAGTAATGTGTTTTCCACTTCTTAAAATTTTATAAAATTTATATATAATAATTATGGACAAACGAGCAAAATATAGAAAACATATAGAAGATCTGAAAAAACTTGCTCAATCTCAAGCAGCATTTAAGCAAAAAGTACAGCAAGCACGACGTGGGCAAATAACTGCCGCAGAAACAACAGCTACGATTCTCAAACCAGTTACTGAAGCACTACTTGGAAAACAACCTGAAACTAGGACGCTGTCAGACGAAGAACTTAAGAAACGTCAAGAAAAAGGTTTAGTCGGGCTTGTTAAGGAACAACAAGAAGCAGCTGCTGAAAAAATTATTAGAAGATCTGATGAAGAAAAGTTAGATTTAGCTAAAGAACTTGTAAAACATATTGCTGATCCTGCTGCTAGACAAGCTGAACTAAGACTGCTATTAAATAATCCACTTTTACTTGAACAAAGATTATCAGAAAGAGTATCAGTTGATCCGATTGGAATTAGGTTAGGAGATATAGAGAAAAAAAATTGAAAAATTTTATCCAAGAGCATTATCACAATTTGAAATAGACTTAAAAAATATGAATGACGAAATAAAAGATAATGAGTATAAAATGTTTAACTCAGTATATAAATTTAAAGATTCGAGAGTACATGAAATTTTAAAAAAAGATTATAATGCTGGAGAAAAAATTGCACAGTTAACGCAAATATCAGAGGATAATAAGAAACAGATTGGTTTAGTGGTGCCGACAAATAAACAATATTATGAAGCTATTATAAAATACCGAGAAGGTATTATCGCCGATTTTTATATCAAAGCTATTAATCAAATAATTAATGAAAAAAAGCACGATCATCACAGTAACGTTTTGAGTACCATAGCAAAAGAAATAGATTTAAAAAGAGTACCAGAAAAGATTGAAGAACCAATAGTTGTATCTCCAGAGTAAATTGAAGAACCAATAGTTATATCTCCAGAGGAAGCTGAAAGAAGGAATCAAATTAAAAAAATATAAAAATAGCAGAACATAAAGTAACAAAATATGATTATAATTCTTTTATAAGAAAATACAATGTTGAAGATATAAATAATATTACTAAATTGTCACAAGACGAATATGATGATCTTATTGAAATAATAAATAATATTTATAGAGACGGAATAGAAGCTTATAACAGGATTGAAAAAGCTAAAATAGAAGATCTTGAAAAACTTTTTAAACGTTATAGAGATGGTATTATTGCCTATAATTTAAAGCTCGTAGCGGAGAAATTTATATCTGGAGAACATAAAAATATAGAATTTTACGACGCGTTTAAAGATAATGAGAATCTTCGCATGAGTAAGATTGGAGAAGGTGTAAAAATATTTACATCAACCGCCGAAATGATAGGCAGATTAATGCTATCAATATCATCAAAAGAAGCTGGGAATGTTAGTGTTGAAATTGATAATGAAATTATTGATATACTTGATCATCTAAGATCGGAAAATTTATTAACATCTGACGAGTATGAAACTTTACACCGCGACTTAATCTCGGCGATTTAATTTTGTAAAAATATAATAAATAACAATGTCAACAACATTATTGCTAGACTCTAGTACAACCGCAAAAGATAGCGCAAATTTTTCAGTAAATTATATTCCGCCAATACAACTTGATACTGAGAAACAGTATGAAATTGGATTAATTTCTTGTACTTGCTGGAATGCTATGGCTAACGTAAAAACTGGTGTCAATGATGAGATTGCAATTATTTCAATAAGAGACACGCAATGGAAAACATTTAAAATTCCACAAGGAGCTTATAATATCAATGATCTAAATAAGACGATAAAAGAGCTTATGCAAAAAGAGAAGATGAAACCTGATAATTTCGAGTTAGCAGCGAATTATAACACGTTACGATCTAGAATGACAATAAAAAATATGTCAGTTAGTTTTATATCACCAAAAAGTATCGCACCATTGATAGGATTTGAACATAGAGCGTATTATTTAGATCCTAATGAACCTATTACGTATGACGGTGAACTGCCGGTAAATATAACTGACGTAAATACAATACTTGTAAATTGCTCTATTGCTTCTGGATCTTACTCAGCCCAGGGCAGTAAAGGACAAACGATTTATAGTTTCTCGCCAGATGTTCCACCAGGTTCTCTCATGCAAATTACTCCGTGTCATATTATATATTATCCGTTAAATGTTGAAAATCAAATAACAAGTATAACAATGCAATTAACAGATCAATCCGGATGACAGTTGGATCTGAACAACGAGGTTGTTACTTATTATTTACACTTACGTGCGCAATAGCTTCGCTATCGACAATAAAAATTATACAACCTCAGATATAATGAAACAGAGAAAAAAAATTTATCGAAGAAAAATAGTAGGAGGATTTTTTGGAAATATATTCACTAAAGTTATTGAAAATGTTCCGGGAATCGCGCGTAAAATTGCACAAATTGCACTTGACGCAGGTAAAGCTTTTGCAACTGGAGCCGCATCTGCCGCTGGAACTGCTGTGGGACAAAAAATAGCTGATAAAATAAAAGGCTCACCGTCTACATCTGATATAAAACAAGCTATTTTAGAAATCGCTCCAACAAAAGAAACTCAACGTGCTATGATAACGACAACTAAAAAACTTTTATCACCAAAGGGCGAGCAGATTATACAAAAATTAATATCTAAAGTAACGGCGCCGCAATAAAATTTTATATAATCTAATAAATAAAAAATGTCTGTTAAAAATTATCTCGATTTAGCAGAAACTTATGACACCGATGACACTGTAACAGAATTTGAGTACGTTAAGTATCTCGACGAAAATTCTAATGAACCAAATAAAACTGGTATTAGAACATTTAATACTCGAGACGAAGATGTATTTCTACTGCCACATAAGGCAATGTTAGAAGTTCGCGGTCAGATTATGACAGTAGCCAATCCACCTGTTGCAATTGCAGCTGGAACAGAAGTAGCTCTTATAAATAACGGCTGGTGTTTATTCAAAAGTGCTAGATATCAACTAGCTAATCAAACTGTTGAAGATATTTCAAGTCACTTACAAGTTGCAAGTACAATCTTAAATATTATTTCGTTTTCCGATGATTACTCCAGATCAACTGAAACGAACATGATGTGGTTTAAAGATACTGGACGTGGTTTAGCTGAATCGACCGAACTTTTTATGAAAGGTTTTATAGCTCATGGGGATGATGCCGCAGCGGATGCTGCAATTGTAAGAGATTTTCTTATTACTAATGCTGCTAATTTTGATATAGCCGCACCAGCTGCAGACGCTAATGAAGCCGCTACAAGAGTATCACTTATTGCTGCGTGTAATAATATTGGAGTAACTCCACCAGGAGCAGCTGCAAACGGCATTGCAATGTTAAATTTGATTAATAATACAATTAGCATAAGAAATCCACGTTACAATGAAGGTTTTGCCAGAAGAAAAGAACTTGCAGCAGGATCATGTCAAATTGCAATGATGCTTCCGTTAAGTATGATTTTCGGCTTTTGTCGCGATTACGATAAAGTATTTCGTGGAGTTAAACATACACTTATTTTAGATAGAGCAGAACAAAACGACTGTCTGTTTAGGTCTGGCGGAGCTGATGTACAGTTTATCATAAACAAACTTGCGTTGTGGATGCCGCGTATAACGCCGTCAGTCACTAAAATGTCAGAACTAAACAGTATACTCGATAAACATACAAACAAGATTTATTTTCAGCAACATAAAATATATCAAACAGCAGTTCCAAATACTACCGACTACACATGGCGAGTTACAACAACATCAAGCGAACAACTGCCGAGGCAATTGTTTGTCGTATTTCAACAGCAAGCGCGACGTGGTAACCAACAACAAAATAATGCGATATTTGATAACGCCGATGTTAGACGCATATATGCTAGACTAAATTCGAAGCAATATCCAGAACGAGCGATAGAATGTAATTTTGCAGATGACGCTAATAAAAATATTACTCGACCTTACATGTACCTACTCGACGCAGTACAAAAATATCAGGATGTTGAAGATGGATCTCAGATATCAGTAGAGCAATTTCGTACAATTTATCCAATATTTTATTTTGATGTTAGTAAACATAGCGAGCGAGCAGTTGACTCGACAGCTGATATTGAAATTACTTGGACATTAGGAGCAGTTCCTATGGCGCAGTTGTACGTGTACGCGTTGGTGATCAGCGACAGATTTGTTACGATAGACTCTGTTGGAGGTAAAATGGCAGTCCAAGTTTAATCTGCAATCGTTATATAAGATGACAAAATATATTATAAAAGAAATATATTTGACTGATGGTCAAGTTACAAAATTAGCAGCTGCTGTTGCAAAGCAGAGACAGGTATCATTAAAAATCAACCCTAACATTTCCAAGGGTATTTTAACAAAATTAATGCTGACAAAAAATCAAGTAAACAGGTACGATCGTAAAAAACCTTTTGTTTTAAATTTAAGTGCCGCACAAATAACAGCGATGTCAAAACAAGGTGGTTTCTTTGGTCCGGCATTGTCAGTGATGGCCAGCACGTTATTACCTAAAATTTTGCCGGTGTTAGGTACATTAGGACTAGCAGCAGCGTCTGGCGCAATATCTGGCGCAACGAAAAAAGCAGTTGAGGGCAGTGGTATAAAGAAAATAGTCTAAAGCTTAATTTTATGTGACTGATAAATATAATGCCGCAACGAAAAACAAAATCGTCGAAAAAAAAGAAAACAACGAAACGCCGGCAGACGAAACAAGGAGGAATTATTCCTTTCGCTCCACTTTTAGCGGGACTAGCGGGAAGTCTACTGCCAAATCTGCTAGGAATCGGAGGACGAGGACTAACATTGCCGGAAACACGGCCTCCCTGCTAAGTAACTTTGATTTACTTGATAAACTAAAATCAGTAAAAAATTTTCACGGAGTTTATTCCAAAGATGAACTTAGCGCTGTACCAGCTGTAGGTTCGTGTGTGATAAATATACAAGATTTCAATGACGGGTCCGGCATGCATTGGATAGCAGTTTATAATAACAATTATTTTGACTCGTTTGGACTTCCTCCGAGCGATGCAATAAAAAAATATATAAACAAAAAATATAAAAAAATATATTATTCGTCCAATCAACTTCAACCTGTTGGAACTTCTGCTTGCGGATATTATTGTATAATGTTTATTAAACAAATGTCTCAATCACCTGACAATGACAGGAAATTTAATTTTTTAAAGTTTATTTTGCAGTTTGATAAGCAACCTTCTCATGCTAATGATGAGATTGCAGTTAATTTTTGTAAAGCTATCTAAAGCTTGCAATAAATTTTATCTAAACTTACAAATATATAATGTCAACATATTGTCTCAAATGTAAAACTAAAACAGAAAATATCAATGAAACAACAGAAAAAACAAAAAACAACAGGACGATGCTGAAAAGTATTTGTGCAATCTGTGGAAAAAGAAAAAGTATGTTTTTAAAGAAGTCGTCGGGAGCTGGTTACCTTCCTGACGTTGTCAGTACTGGCGTTGTCAGGGAGATTATTTTAGTAGACGACTAAAAATATAGAATGATATGCAAGTGCGATTCTGACAGAGATCTCTGTCTTGAGCAAATAAAATTGCCACATACTGTCAACAATGCAACAACAGAGAAATAATTGGAACAAGTATAGATATACATAAATTAATTGGCAAATTACCAAAACCAAAAGGAGGCTGGACATTGTCAGGCCATAAATATACTGGACCTTATAATCCTCTTGATAAACAACTAGATGAAAATGATAATCAGCTGCCAGGACAAGAACCTTACAATCAAGTTGATGCAATAGCGATGCGTCACGATATCTGTTATCGTGATCATGAAAACTCAAAATCGGATTGTGATAAAGTAATGTTAGACGAACTTCGTGATATGGAGCCGACAAATATGCGAGAACGTTTTGATAGAAGGCTGGTACAGGGTTTTATTGGAGCAAAATATAAATTAGGACTCGGAAAGGAATTGTATGACGATCTCGCAGCCGAACTACACAAACCTAAAAAAAAAAGTTCACGCGACGTAAAGTTGTCGCAAATGCCGTTGATGATATCTGGGCGATAGATTTAGTAGATGTGTCAAATCTTGCTCAGTTTAACGATAATAAGAAATACTTGTTTAACGTTGTAGATGTTTTTAGTAAATATGCTTTTAGTGTTCCAGTTTTAGACAAGACAGGAACGTCGATAACTGATGCGTTAAAACAAATAATAACAAGTACAGAAAGAAAACCAAATAAAATCTGGACCGATCACGGAGCGGAATTTTTCAATAAAAAGTTTGAGCAGTTTCTAGAACAAAATAACATTAAAAATATGTTACAGGGAACGAGGGAAAAAGTGTTGTAGTAGAGCGATTTAATCGCACTCTAAACGAAAAAATACACAAGTATCTGACAGCTAAAAATGCAAACAGGTATATTGATGATCTTCCGCAGATAGTTGACAAGTACAATAACACGAAACATCGAACCACTAAACTATCGCCAAACGACGCAATTAAAAATCCGATATTAGCAAATGAAAACATGTACCGCAGACATAAATTTGAGGTAGGTGATCGAGTTAGAATTTCTCTGACGAAAAAAGTATTTGAAAAAGGATTTACTCCAAACTGGACTAAAGAAGTGTTTGTAGTTGATAAAGTACTTTTAACAATACCTGTAACATACGCGCTAAAAGATCTGGCAGGGGAACCTATAACCGGTAGTTTTTACGAGCAGGAACTTCAGAAAACTGAGCAAGATGTTTTCGTTATCGAAAAAGTGATTAGGAGAAAAGGCAATAAAAGTTTAGTCAAGTGGCGTGGGTATAGCGATAAATTTAATAGCTGGGTACCAACTAAGTCGATCCAATAACGTTATTATAAATTTGTTCGTATTTCACAAGCACAGATTTACATTTGATAGTTTTACATAACGAAATTAAATGTAATTTTCTTTCATTATCAACTGGCATTAAATTAAATATCTTAGCAAAAATAAAATCGTATTTTATGCTCCTTTGCTGGCCAGTTATTTTTAGATTTAAAAATGGCCTGATAAGCTGCTAAAATATCTGTTGTTCGGCAACAGTAAAATTAAATTTTATTATTTTTTTAGCAATGTGATACTTAACATTATATCGTCCAGTTGTTGGTCTGCTGTAATTTTTTCTGTCAGTCACAGCGACTATTTCATCGTCATCATCATTATTATTGTATAAAATATCATCTTCGCTATAGCTAGAAGATTTGTCTATTATATCGGGAGAGATTGTAATATTATCTGCGACTTTATCGCTAGTGATTTTAACATTGTCTGCGATTGTATCTTCCGCATATATTTCAGCAAGTCGTTTCATCAAGTTCATATTATAATATACTTTTATCTAATTTATTGTTATAAGATATGACTAACGAGGTAAAATATCATCAAAAGGTTAATATATTAAATTACAAGGAACTAGCCGAAGCAGTTCGAAAATGTCTGTCGGGTTATAGTTCGTATTATGTTGACGTTATTATAACGCCTGGCGAAAATGATAGGATATTACTAACAGCAGCAGAAAAAAATAAACTTAATGATAGTGCAATAATGACGCTGAAATTTGATCGCAATGATATTATAGCGTTTGCACATAGCTGTTTTACTAAGACAGAATTACGAAATATCATTAATCATCATATCTGAAATTAAATCTATCAAATGTGGATGTTGACATTGTTGTTTTAGTTATGCCATCAGCTACAAATATTACTGCAAGAGAATTAATTTTATGATATTTTGCGGCAGCTGTTATTGATTTAAATTTCATTTCTTTTCCAGTTTCTAAATTTAAACAAAACGATGAGATTGATAATGAACTTGATCGGCTAGTGTTCCTCTGACAGTTACCGTGAGATACCCCATATTACTCATAGAACCAACAACGTTTTTTGTTTTTACATGTCGTATGATTCCTTTGTCATTCGCCTCGTATAAATCAAATTTTGGGTGGCGTTGAAACTCATCTTGTAAAGATAGGTTTTCAATATTGTCATCAGTAATCGAGCCATTTACTCAATAGACTCGCTGCCCTTCTGGAATATCCTCGCAGAACAAAGTATAAATAAAATCTTTTCGAAACATTTTAGTCATATCTGTGTCATCACCTTTCATTGAAATTATCATTCCAGCTAATGTTGGTTTTCCTATAGATTTTTTAGATTTTATGTTATTAACCGAACCTAATGCATTTCCAGCGTATAGGATATACTTCGGATGAACGTAATAATACTCTTGCTCGTTTGCGCTTGTCAGATTTTGTGTCATTATACTATAAGGATTTTATATCTCTAATTGTTTGTTCAGCTGGCGTGCAGTGAGTTATCGATCGAACAATCAATTAAACATATAATATTACACTATATATAGCAAATGCTGAAATTACGTGATATAGCCAAGAAGAGTCTTATGGGAGAACCTGAAAAAATAGCGACTGCCTTTATAGGATTCGACAACAGTTATCGGTTTGATAAACAAATCGTACTGGTAAATTTTACTGCAACAAATCTCTATCATTTGCTAGAGCCAACTGTAAAACGTGAACTTGAAAAACATAATAGCATAAGGCTATTGGTGCAATATCACGTTATATTTTCAAAGCTACTTGTGACGGAAGAATCGACTGACAAAGAAATTGCAGACCCTTACATTAATGCAAAATCAAGGCGTGTTTTGATTGGGACTGATCTTTTATCACTAGCTAATGAAATACACCAAGAAATTTGGAAAAAGATAAAAGAATTTACCGAATTGGGTTCGGGTTGGAAGTTTGAAATGATCAAAGAAATTTTTTTTCACACAATAAAATATAACGTATTACGCGGTAGTTCGTATATTGATTTGCCACCAAAAATAAAAAATAAAAAATGTTGTATAAACGTAAAGAACGTCGATAACAGATGTTTCCAATGGGCTATTCTTTCTGCGCTATTTCCAGCAGAAAAAGACGCTGGTCGTGTTGACAAGTATATTAGTCACGTGTCAAAATTAAATTTTAAAGACATTGACTTTCCAGTTGTAGAAAATCAAATACCAAAGTTTGAAAAGCAAAATAATGTTTCGATCAACGTTTTCGGACTAGATGAAAAAGAAAACGTCTATCCTAGATATATTTCAGAAAAAGCTTCACAATCGGCAATAAACTTGCTGTTTTATAAAGATCATTACGTTTGGATTAAAAACTTTAGTGGACTAGTTGGTAGACAGTATAATAAACATAAAAATAAAAAGTTCTTCTGTTATCGCTGTTTGCACGGTTGTACAGACAATGAAACATTACAAAAGCATTTGCATTACTGTAGTGACGTACAACGAATAATAATGCCGTCCAAAGAAAATAGTGTGTTACAGTTTGTCCATCACAATCACAAACTAAAAATTCCTTTCGTCATATACGCCGATTTCGAATGCTTACTTCAGCCTGTACTTGGCGTAGAAAATAATCCTAACCAATCGAGCACAAGGAAAACTCAAAACCATGTTCCATGCGGAGTAGCGTATAAGATAGTTTGTTGTGTTGATTCGAGATTATCTAAACCAATCAAATTATATCGCGGTAATAATCCAGCTGTCTGGCTTCTCAAGCAGTTAATTAGCGAAGTTGATAATATATTTAATCGTTTGAAAAGAGTAACTCCAATGATAAAACTGACATCTCAACAAGAATCTGATCACGAGCAAGCGGAATTTTGTTATATTTGTGAAAAAGCTTTTGACGATAATAAAAAAAAGTACATGACCATTGCCATCTAACAGGACAGTATCGGGGAGCGGCTCATGATCAATGTAATTTAAAATTTTATGCTCCAGATTTTATTCCAGTTATTCTTCACAACTTCCGAGGATACGATAGCCACATTATCGTAGAAGCTTTTGGTGATCCTGACGTAAAATCTCGCTTAAAACTCGATAACGTAATCAAATGCATTCCAAATAATTTTTAAAAGTATATGTCAGTTACGCTAGGTAAGTTGCGTTTTATTGACAACCTGCAGTTTATGGCAGCATCATTGGATGAGCTAGTAAAAGGTTGTAGCGAGTTTGATAACCTACGAGACTGTTTTGGAGATAAATTTAATCTACTGACCAAAAAAGGAGTATTTCCGTACGAGTATCTCGATGATTGGAGTAAATTTGATGAAACTTCGCTACCTGACAAGGACAAATTTTACTCACAACTTAAAAATGAAAATATAACCGATGATGATTACAAATATGCATAGGATATCTGGAAAGAATTTGATTGTAAGACGTTTGGCGATTATCATGATTTGTATCTAAAAACTGACGTGTTATTGCTGGTGGACGTATTTGAAAGTTTTCGAAAAGTGAGCTATAACAATTATGGACTAGATCCTTGTTGGTATTATTCTGCTCCCGGGCTGTCGTGGGACGCATTGTTAAAGTTTAGTAAAGTAAGGTTAGAATTACTGACTGACGTTGATATGTTCAATTTTATCGAAAAAGGTATCCGAGGCGGTATTAGCGTGATAACAAAAAAGTATGCGGAAGCAAACAACAAATACTTAAAAGAGTACAATCCTAAGCTTCCTTTGAAGTATATAATTTATCTAGATTGTAATAATTTGTACGGTTATTCTATGGCCGAAGAAATGCCTTTTGGTGGGTTTCGTTGGATCACGGCTGATCAATTTCTATCGGAGACAGAAAAAAAGATACCCGACGATGTTTCGTACTTCGTTGAAGTTGATCTCGATTATCCAACTTCGCTACACAATTTACACAACGATTATCCCTTCTGTGCGGAATCGATGGTCATAGATTATAGTACGTTGTCTCAAGAACAACAAGCGACAGCATCACCAAGACAAAATTCTATGGTCAAAAAACTAGTACCAAAATTTACTCGATAAGAAAAATTATGTTTTTCATTACAAAGTTTTAAACCAAGCAGTAGATGCTGGTCTTGTTTTGAGAAAAGTTCATCGTGTACTAAAATTTAATCAATCACCTTGGATGAAAGGTTATATTAACTCAAACACTTCGAGAAGAGCTGCAGCAAAAACTGATTTTGAAAAAAACTTCTTCAAGCTTATTAACAATTCCGTTTTTGGTAAGACGATGGAAAATATTAGCAAACGAGTAAATATCGAGCTAGTTAATGATATCAATCGCAGAAACAAACTTGTGTCAGAAGATGATTTTGTTAGCATGAAAATTTTTAATGAAAATCTTGTCGCGATACAAAGAAGAAAAACAAATCTGAAACTAAACAAGCCGATTTACGTTGGAGCTTCTGTGTTAGATTTATCGAAGTGGCTCATGTACGATTTTCATTATAATTTTGTTAAAAATCAATGGCCGTACAGTAGACTATTGTTTACTGATACCGACTCGCTCGTGTATGAAATCGAATGTGAGAACGTCTATCAGGATATATATGATAATCGACATCAGTTTGATCTTTCTGATTACCCTCGTGACAGTAAATTTCATGATGACACAAATAAAAAGGTTATTGGTAAGTTCAAAGATGAAATGCACTCGAGCATCATCAAATATTTTATTGGATTATTGTTAGACAATAATAATATTTAACGAAAAAAGCAAAAGGTCTGCCTCGCGATTTTGTTAAAAAGTTTATGAAATTTGATGATTACAAGTGTACTCGCTTGACGGCGGCGTTAGTTTTATAAGAGCAATGGCTATTCGAACAAATCATCATAAACTTGAAACAGATGTTATTATCAAACGCGGATTGAGTAATTTTGATGACAAACGTTATTGCGAAAATGGAGTAGATACATTTGCACTTGGGTATTGTCATGTTGATAGATCTATACTCGATATTATATTCGATGACTAAGGTATGAAATTTTATCTAAACTTTAGAAATAATGTTTGAAAATTTGACAGTGACAAATAGCTACAATAGCAAGATCAAATATCTAATGATGGACGGCAAACAATTGACAGTTGAAATTAATAATGAAACATCAGGTATATGTTTTACCGCAGTTCATGACAAGCTAAAACTTTCTCTTACCAGATCTGATGACAGCGAGTATTTCAATTACCTCAAACAATTGAACCAGAAGTTGTTAGCGGAATTTAAAAACCTTCACAATCCGATCAGCCAACAAAAATATACTAAACTTACAATCGATCTTGATCGATCAAAAGTATATTTTATCGACAAAAAAATATCCTCTTAACAAATCGCAAATAAAAGATTTATTTGAGTCTCGTCGCTGTGTGAGCGGTAAAGTAAAGTTTAGTCTCTACCATCGCGACGATGAAATATTTCTAATATCAACAGTTGAAACATTGATAATT
>JAECUM010042292.1:0-35977 GCA_016617855.1 Megalonaias nervosa
GATAGCGTTTTCCCATTACGCATAGAAGTCATTTTAGACACCGGGACACCTTTGTGACCATCTCTCATAAAAATCATTTCCCCATCGCACACGGAAACTATTTTCCATATTTTACTCTATGGTATTACTAGAAAATACGGCCACCTCAGAAGTAAGCCGTCTTTGAAAATAATCCACTCGAAATTGGCTTCAAAGTATGAACATAATACAAAACACATTTATATTTACAGCGCACGTTAAAAAAAACAACAACATGCCAACACAATGCATCATTTGCCATAAAATTATTATATATCTATTAGGACAGAATTTTTGAGTAAAAATAATAACATTGAAATTTTCTCTAAATTGTATTAAAACTAATTTTTCATTGGATTATATTGGAAGTAATTTCCACTAAAATATATTGAGATTAACTTTATTTATTTCATATTACAACTATATACTATTACGCCCTTACAAGCAAGTGCAAATCCCCCCCCTTCCGTAACATACATTGTATGCTAAGTCAGCAAAACAGTACTTCGTGGCAAAACTTCTTAACATTCTTTTCTGACTGAGTAAGCTAGGATTCAACCGTTTTCCTGAGACGAATAAAATGCTGATCAGACGGATTATTACGTAATGAACACAGTCGCTTCCATTAGGATAGACTGGAGCCTTTTTCTGGTTTGGGATGATAAACTTAGGTACTAGCGCTTTTACCAAATTTGGCCAGCAACATGCCTGTATTTTCAGTTCGTTCGTCCCAGAATCAGAAAGGCTTCGTTTATCTTCTTACAGGTAAGAATCTCTTGTGTTCGTAAATTTCTTTAAAGAATAAGTACTTTTAAAGTTAGAGATTTCTATGGTAAACTTCATAGTTTTGTAACATTCTTGTGAATTCTCTTTTTATTTTATATTATAATGTAATGGAATGTTTAATTGTTTTTAAAGAATTTATGTTCATTTGTATTTGTGGTAATCATTGTTAAAAAAAGACGAATTCGCTACCAACTTCATGTCTAAGATTTAATTTGGGAATAAAATATTCTTTTAGTAATGAAGAATAATGTTTAGTAATCTATTCCAAATCAGTATTCTAATTTAAATTTAGTAAAATATATTTCTTCAAAACGATTGTTGCATTAATCGCAACTATTTTATACTCTTTGATTTAGTCCAGATCTAATTATCTGTAGTATATTCTAAAATGCAGAAATTACACAAATATATGAAGTTGGTAAGCTCGAAGGAAAAGTATAATATGTATTTGATGTATCTTTCAATATAAAGGCTTTATAAAGTGTATCTTTAGAATGTAGCATTATATATTTATATATATCAATTATATAAATAAAGTTCGATCTTCCCAGAATCAGAAAGGCTTCGTCTATCTTCTTACAGCGATCCCGTACCTCACTTCCCCAGATGTAGCCGTATCTACACCGTTATGAGTGACACCCTTCTTCTTTAAGAGAGACTGAATTCCTCTCTTCTCTCTCTCTCTCTCTCTCTCTCTCTCTTTCTCTCTCTCTCTCTCTCTCTCTCTCTCTCTCTCTCCTTCTGGCCATGGAACAGAGCATTGCTAAGAGTTTACGAAGAACATTTTCGTAAAAGATGCTGTATTTGTTTATGTGTTCGGATTATATATGTATGTGTACAGATGTGTCTGTCTGTATGTGTAAGGATGATGTCTGTATATTTATGGATGCTATCTTCTTGTTTCGATTAATGTAAAGAAGTTTTTACGTAATTGCTTATTTCCAGTTACATTTGTTTCAAGAGTCGAATAATTTCTATCTTTATTCAGCCATTGTTCATCTTCATTTAGACTAACCACAAACGATTATATTTACCACATGACGAAACAAAGTGATTTTAATTGCAGAATACTATAGTAGAATAACATTGAAAGACACTTGGCTGACTCAGTCATTACAACTGTGCCATTTATGACGTAATGACTATACTTGTTACGTCACATAAGTTTCTATTACACGTGATATACATAGAAAAATTATTATCTGCAGAAATTAAACTCACCCAAACAACGGTCATTTTTCCTTTCAAATATGCATCCTTCGGAGACAAAAAGAAAATCTTCAATAATAATAATAATAATAATATTAAAGTTAGTATTCATAGTTTCTTTCCTGTTTCTTTCTGGAGTCTCTATTCTTTCTGTGAGTCCTTATTTGGATTATTTCTGTCTTTTTCTGCGTCTTTCTATCTTTTGTAACTTGGAAGCTGATCCTTCGTTTCAAAACCTACCACAAAACAAAAAGTCGCAAGAAAGAAGGGCAGCTGCTGTCAACAAGAGAGCTAGAGAAGATACTGTGCTGTCTGGACGCGTACGTACTCCAGAAAACCACGCTGCTGGGCAACGATGTCACCTTCTCTCTGTCACTTCAACTTTGTCATTGACCACAATGTCCACCAACCTTGATTTAACAACCGTATGTCCTTATTTGATATTTTTAAAATTGTAAACCCATTTTTAAGAGAACTACCCATTTTCGACAGCAACGACGACGTCTCCTACTGCTCTTACCACTATTGCTGCACTACAAAGGTGATCTCTCTTCTAAGGCCAAAGTACAAGACAGAGCAGGTGCATTATGATGTTTACTGGATGTATCAAAGTACAAGACAGAGCAGGTGCATTGTGATGTTTACTGGATGTACGTAAGCAACATCTGTCACGCTCATACTTTTTACTTCTTTGTGTGATAACGACTTGTGATACTTCACATTTTCTGAAGTCGAAATGTCTAGAAGCCATAGAAAGTTATTAGACTTAAGTTTTTGACACTTACACTTTACAAGTGTCACGAGAAAAGTTTTTGTTCAATTTTTGTCATTTTCCAAAACACGCACACACTTGCGACTTTACTAGAAATCTGTACTTCTTTATTGTGGATATCCTACAGTCCCGTCCCAGCATAAATAGCTGGTTAAGAACTTTAGGAATATCCCCTCATTTTTCAGCAATACATTGGCTTTTTGTCAATTTTCCCTGTTCAACCCTTTTTAATGTTTAGGTTTGTTCCATAAAAAGAAGAAAAAGAAACAGAAACAATTTTGAAAAAAAAGAATTTTGAATTGAGGTTTCTCTCTGTTTATTAATTTTTTCCAAGTTGTTGGTACATGGCAGATTACATCCGCATACCTTCTCAAAGTGAGAAGCATCTCTACACATGACATTGCCTTTGTTAAATTCGGTTTTGTTGGTTAGTCAACGTTAATCTTTAATTCCAATATGCTGTATGTTTTTTGCAGAGAAGATTAAAGGCTTTATATTGTTATAACGGCATTTATGTCGCTTAGGATGTTGCTGTGAAAGAAAATATCTATAGCAAAGTGCTTAGAGGCACAATAGTGCAGAGTGTCTGTAATTTTATGAATTTTAAAGATCATGAAAATAATGAAATGTGTCAACTTATAAGCTAAATAATTCACAAAAACCTAGAGTTTGTGAAGATTCAATTAGATAATTGATAATAAACGGGAGAAAATGCATTTTTGTGGGGGCCCGCTTTAATTGAAACTTGTAGGTCACGAACTGTTACGGAAACCTGACGTGACTACAAAAACGGACACGTCATCTTCGTCTAGTGGGGACCGCTCCGGTGGCCTAGTGGTTAGAGCGTCCGCCTCGGATGCGGGAGGTCGCGGGTTCGAACCCTGGCCGAGTCATACCAAAGATTTACAAAAATGGTACTAACAGCTGCCTCGCTTGGGGCTCAGCATTAAGAGGTTAGTGTTAGGACTGGTCGGCCTGATGTTAGGATAATGTGACTAGGTGGGACATCATGCTATATGTCTGCGGCATGATGCCCCAGTGCTAGACATCACTATAAACTGTCACACTGCAGACATAGTAGCGATATGACTAAAAAATTGTTAAAGCTACGTTAAAAAATCTAAATCACACAAATCATCTAGTGGGCGGGTTTCGAGTCACGTGGTTGTAATCTCAATATCTACTATAAACAAAAATGGCGGACGCACGAGAGAGTAAAAAACGTAAAGGTCGCTCGCGCTTGTCACTTTCCGTGAAGAAACGTCGAAAAGCTGTCAGAGAAACCGAACGGGACCTTGGGGACCAGTTTGTTCGATGGAGAGCATTGATGGAGGAGTTAGGACTGGCACCAGACACTGAAATGGCGAAGTTTTTTGGACAGGACAAAAACTATTTAAATATAGCTATAAAAGTAGTTGTAAATAAATTTTAATGTTTCCTCTCAAAATTAAAAGTAGGCAGGAAAAGGATAAGGAGAAAAGGTTATGGAGAAAAGAACGAGATCAGAAGAAGATCGTCCTCACCGTTGTTGACATTTTGCGCGGTCTCGGAACGTGGTTGTGTTTTACGTCATCAACTTCAGTGTACATAATCTGGCATATAATTATGCACATTTCGGTCACCGGAATTATGTGTTATTCGTTCGGGATCTGCCGATCACTGCCGAGCGAGATTTCAATATGGAGACGATAGATTCGTTATGCTACGTACGATGATTTCAGAGAGCTCGTATTTCATAATGAGAACCTCTACCTACTTGATATTACAAGAGAATTGCCTTTTAAATAGTATTTAATCAGTTGATATACATAAATGTCCAAACATTTTTGTGAGAAAATTCATCCTCAGCTGCACTATTGTTCCTTTAAGTTTGTTCAGTTTTCTTATTTTAAGCTCTGCAAAAGGATACCAAGCTTGTCTTTAAAGGGGATTGAAACTCTAAGTTAAGTGGACGTGAAGGAAAACATACCCTTTGTTAGTACAATTTGATGTCTTTGTGTTCATTTACTCCTGCTTGCCTTATAGCTTTGTGTTTTAGATGTCATACTTCTTCTGATGTAAATACATGCATCATCAATGAACAGGCAGGCAACTTGGGTCATCTTCATTGAGGTTCACTGTACTTTAGCTTATTTACTTCATACAAACCCCAAATTCAGCAGTTTGAAGAAAAGAACACAACCACTCAATACTGTATCCATTCTCTCTCTCTCTCTCTCTCTCTCTCTCTCTCTCTCTCTCTCTCTCTCTCTCTCTCAAAATGTTCAAGTGAGAAATTTTTTTGGCAGTTTCAAGACGCCAACCAGTACTTGTCACCGTTCAGTAGTATATAGTGTGGTAAGAGAAATGGTAAAGACAACAACAGAGGGATTGCAAATTGACACTCTAGATAGTCGGTCTGCCTTGCAAACGCTAGCGCCTAGACAATATTTTGGTCACACAACCTTAAAACAACACAATGTGTCACCCATCAAAAACGATTTAATTGGCTAGACCTATTATCTTACCGCGTTCGCTTCGAATTGACTTCAGTAACTCTTCACACAGTGACGATATAACACGTGTTTTTCTGCGTCTCAAGGCTAATCGATTTACAAAGAAAAATATTAATAAATAAAACTAACGCACGAACATATGTACCATGGGCGATCCCATGAAAATTGTGTCAATGATATTGCAAACATACGTTACGGAATGTTTGGGTGTACTATTCTGTGAGAATTATTTAGTCGCATTCGTCTTCAGTTCAGTCTTGTGATCTTTTAAAATGGTGGATTGTTCCTATGGGTATGATTTTTTAAGTAGAATGTGTGTTTCTTTGAAACTTTCGTAAGGAAACTATACCACAAAAATCAAACGCAAGCGTCGTGATCATTTTAAAAGTAGGAATAACATATTCTCCCTCTCCCTCCCTTTCTCTCCCCTCCCCCCCTCTCTCTCTCTCTCTCTCTCTCTCTCTCTCTCTCTCTCTCTCTCTCTCTCTCTCTCTCTCAAAACCTCCGTGCTTCATATTTTTATTTAAACGCGTTAAATTATTTGATTTCAGAAATTTATATTAACTTTGTATTGACCGTTGTTCATGATGGTGACATTATAACAAATTTATGCAATTTAACAGTTTGGGATAGTCAGCTCTCAGCCTACACCCCACCCCCCAGTGTAAAGCCTTGTTTATGTTCAAAACTTTTGACGTTCGCGTGAGAATTCACTGTCCTACAACAATATATGAGCTGGATTTAACTTGTACTATAGTAATCTTGAACAATAGATAACTCACTCACGCACATCAAATAAAACAAAATGATTACATGTTTACTTTAAATGATTGCTAGATCGTACTCTCGTTACTTACTTAGTATTTACACCTACCCTCCCTTACTAATATCGAAAGAAGAACACGAAGCCACCTCACTTCCTAATGAAACAAGCATGCACACACACGCAGACACATACACAACATGTCATTGTGATCACGAGGTAACCTATCTGACTACAGCATAGAAAAAGAAAAACAACCATTAATTATTACTACCTGATTTTTCCAAAACCTGCCCAGAACCCTCATATGACGCATTACTGAAATACACTAATATTATTGAAAACTTAATATTACCTTAAATGGTGTTAACAAAATGGTTCAGTTTTATAATTTAATACTAAATTAAAATCGAAATCTAACGTAGGAGTATTCGATACCGAAAATGCAAAAACTGCAAATTAAGAAAGCAACTTGATAGAACGAGATCAATGAGTATTTTTACATCCTGGAAGATTTGGAAGAATCTGACGATTCGCCATTTATTTATTTTTTATATTTTTTTTTTTTAGTTCCTTTTTGTTTTGTTTGGTGATGAGGGTTGGGGGTGGTAGTGGTGGGGGTGTTTTGTTTTGTGACCATAAGGTACATACATACCAGTACACGAAACAAAATTACACAAAATCTTAACAAGTAAGTGAATAATAAAAGACAAAGATTATGTAAACCAGCAAATAAAATCAGTGAGCCGTATACTGAGAGCAAATGAGGCATAGTTTATGATCTAATTAATTTAATTGATTTACGACTGTCTCATGAATTGAAATTCCAGCTATGTCCTTTAACATATCTACTGTGTACGCTTCTCTTTGTAAGTCTTTTTTGGCACATGAAAGCACTGGGTCAGAGACTTTCCTAGAATGTTCTTCCGAAAACAAAACAATAATTAGGAATTCATGCATAACGGTGGAGGGCTGCAGGAAGTAACTGAAATACAAATAAAGAGAAAGACAATATTCGTAACATAAATATTAGTAGCTGAGAAAAACTAATTCATCACTCTTCTATACATTCTGAGAAGTCAGATAGAGTATAGACTGTACTGTGGGAACACTAAAGACTTTTATCAATTTTTCAAAAAGACAAAGACAAAAACCATAGTTATGAAAATTCCGCAGTTTGGTTCTGTAAAAGGTCAGCTTGTCTTTGCTATGTCGTTATGAAGAGCCAACACAGGATGGAGATAAGGCTGACTTACTTGGAATTTTGTTACATGACAAAACCTATGAACACAATGAACATATGTGAAATGGATTATGAAACTGGATGTCTATTTGATAGTTTGCATACCAAATTCTAGCTAGGAAATAAGCGTAAAGCACGAAATTTGACAGGATTGAGTATTTAACACAGGTATTAATCAACAAACGTAAGCTCATATATTGATTTGCCTCAATGAATGAAATATAAACAAGCTTGAATCAAAAAGTAATAAAAGCACACAGAAATGTCAAGACAAATAGCTAATCCTCTGTTGATGATGATTGTAAGATAAAATGTGATACTGACTTCGAATGGTCAAGGCCAGGTCATATAGCATGTAACCATCGAACAACAACCTCTGTGGTTGGGCAATGAATAAAAGCATGCCAGTTAAAATCTTCTAATATTGAAATGAGAAATAAATTTGTCAGGAGAACAATAATAGATGATGATATGGAACTAGGCAGTGTCAGAAACTAAATTATTAAGCTAACCACTTATCTGTTGTGGTGTTACTGTGCTAGAGCTGTTCAAATGATTCTGTGTAAATTCTACACCAAACAATTAAAAAGTATCTATGGTGATGCGATAAGGTTATTTGCAACATATAAAGATTCATTATGTATCTATGTTGAAACCGAGAATGTCTAGGATTAATAACAAAAATCATACAGTTTTTTGATACATGCAATCATTTCAGGTACAATATTTAATACTCTCAAGCAAAGAAATAGATCTTGACCGTTCAAGGATGAGTTAAATGGTAGAACAATCGGAATGGTCTACTGTTTACGGGCAAAACTCTATTGATACATGATTGACAGAAATGAAAATAAAAACCTTTGCAAAGGAATAAAAAAAATATAATCTGCAGTTTTAAGATAAACAAACACTGTTTATTGAATCACAAGCAAAAGTTACATGCTAATGAATTTACTCAGATCATACAATCACTAGATAGATAGAACTCCAATGAAAATGAAGAGAAGTAGCTTCATCAATGAATGATGACAAAAGGATTTTGGTTGACAACGTAAACACGTTACCTGTTGTTTGTATCAATAACTTCAATTGAAAAGGAAACACCACAATTGTATTTGTTGTATTTGTTTTGTTTTTTTTTTATTTTCTGTTTGTTTAGTTCTAATTAGAAAATCCTGCAAATTCTTGGGTCTTCTATAAACAAGAATTGGTTTATTGTTGTAAAGTGGTTTTACGCTGTTTTTATTTGATAAATTTAGGAGACTCCAATATTTATTAATTATAAGGCCTATAATAGGTAATGAAGGATTATATTATATTGTAAAAGGAATTATATTTTTCTCTATTATACAATGATAAATATTTATAGATAGCACGCTATCTAGTGAATATATTTGTAAAATAATAAAACTTATCTTGGAAAATAATTATTTTCAGTTCAATAATATAAATTATATCCACGTAATGGGTACAGCAATGGGTAGTCCTATAACTACCAAATTATTTATACATGTTCTTTATTATTAATGAATATTATTATTCCTTGCTGTAGTTTTATTATATAAAACACTATCAATAAATTTGGTGTAACGGGGGTTTAAAAACAATAAAGCCTCCTTAATTGAATTGGCGATCGTTAACTAGGGAATGACCTCCCACGGTGTTATTGCCCAGTGTGGACGGATAGATGTAACGTTAACAGATAACTGAGCAAGGCTATTGAAAGAAATAAACAACTACGAGCCCCCTTTACCAATAAATAAAAATAAATTTAATCAATTAATATATAACCAAAATTTCACTTTCAATCCAATAGATTTACTAAAAGTTAATTTAATTAATTAATACATAACCAAAATTTCACCTTTCAATCCAACAAATTTACATTGATTAGAAATTACCACGTGCTCTATACAGACAAATGCGGTCGTATATACCAGCATACATTTCTACACGTCTTATTTACATTTGACTAGTCAATTCTTTTCAATAAAATAAATGTTCAATTACTTATGGCATAATATTCACTAAATCTAGCTATAGTAACCAATAACCTGCAAGATCATTTAAGCATTAAAAAATCATATATAAATATACAATTGTCATTAACTCACAATAACAGTATCATCCTACACATGAAATCAATTTATGTAATCATAAAAAATATGCCACATCTGCATATTAGGGTTAATTCATAAATCTCTATGAAATACTGCATATTTGAACATTCTTTGGATTACATCATAAATCCCTATGAAAAACTGCACATTGAATATTTGATTACATGCAATCCGTCAATTCTATCAATCAACTACACTGTAAAATTAAAGAAATAAATTGCATACAACTCTGGCATTAATAGATATCTATGAACTTGAATAATCGAGACATATCATGAATCATAAGCATATCAAACACATTTGCATAAACCAACCAACAAAATAGAAACTTACATGGAAATTAAAATTGCGTACCTTAATGCTGTTTCTTTCCATACAATCGTGTGTCAAATCTCTATAGCCTGTCGTTTTCCTTCCAAAACAGCTACCTGACCCCGGAGTTGGACCTGACTTCTCCCAATTCAAGAGTCAAACTAAAGAATTCTGAGTAAGTTGGTACCCTTAAATTCTCAGTCTCCCAAAGTGTACGCCTTAATTTTTACTGACCAATCGGAAATAACTGTTCCTAAAATTCTCCCCAAACAATCATGTCTTTTATCAGATTTCACCAGCCTAAAATATGCTGCAATTAGCTTTCCATTGAAGATCAATTATATGACATAAAGTCCTCTTCCAATCTATACGGTCGGTAATTCTATGTACTCTGTGTCACTATACCATTACGATGATCTGGTCAATTCTACTGAAGCTTAAACGTAGACCCTTTTATGTTTCAGAGATAAAATAAGAGAAATATCAGTGAACTTTCTACCTTTCTGGCTTGACTATGATAACTTCAATGCACAATTTATTCAACCTTAAGTTTCAATAAGTCTTCAAAATTCGCCCCATTACATTTGGATAGGTTTTCAGTATATGAATTACAATTTACGTCTAATGATACCAGGATTGAGTTATAAGATAGCTGTGGAATAGACTTCAACTTTTTAATGAAATCAGTAGTATCTTTAATGTATGACGGAAGTGATTTCATTAAAGATTGTAAAACACTATCAATAAATTTAGATATTTTTTCAGTATATGAATTACAACCTGATATAACTGGTCGTCCTGGATAATTTAAAGGTAAATTATGGTCAGGGTTTTTGAGTTTTGGGTAATATGTAGAATTGAGGAGTACGTATGTTAAGAGGGAAAGTATCAAATTCCTCATATATGGAATTATTATTTTTAGCGATCTCATTAATGCAAGTTGAAATTTTCGATTTAATTTCTATTGACGGGTCTTCGTTAATATGTTTGTAGTATTTTTCGTCATTTAATTGACGTTCAACTTCTTTAACATAATCTTCCTGATTCATAATAATAATAGTGTTTGATTTATCAGCCTTTTTAATCACTATACTGTCGTAATTCATTAGATTACATAAAGATTTAATTTCGTCCTTAGAAATATTACTATAATATCGCTTTTGATGATTCCTATGTAATATCTCTTTTGTGATCGCGTCAATATAAAAATCTAAATAGGAATCACGTCCACTAGATAGTGAAAAAGATGATTTAATTGTGTTGAAATAACCCATCTTTTTAGAACGAAAAGAATCCGATTTAACCTCTGAATTGTTGTATGCTTTATCATAAAAAATTCTTTTAATTTTATGTGTCTAGAAAAGTTAAAAATTTCTTCAGCTAATTTAATTTTATTGTGATATTTTGGTTTGGGACAAACTTTTAGCCCTTTGCCTAACAATATATAGTCATTATCAGTTAATCTTCTACGTGAGAGGTTTAACACGGTTTCCTTACCTCTCTTAATTTCTTCTCTTCGCTTTTTTCTTTCTTCCACTCTCTTCTACTTTTGAATCTATGGAACCTCCTATTCTTTTGTCTTTTGTAAAATCTTGGCCAGGTTTGTCAATGTCTTTTTCATGGTCACTGTTTCTGATTCCCCCTGTATTACGGCTTCTGCGTATGTCTTCTTTGTTGTGCCCTGGGAAGTCGCTGTTGTTCATCATGTTGATTCTTGTTTGAATTTACAAAATTCTTATTTATGTTGACTCTTTGGTTTACTGATGTTTTGGGAGGTACTATATGTGTATTAATGTTCCTTGCTGTAGTTTCTTTGGGTTTTGAATACTTTGCTTCTTGCCGTTCCTTCCTCTGTTGTTGTGATGATTTGTTGCTTTTCTGCTGCTGCTTTCTCGGTTGTTTATGGATTATATGCTGTTCTCCAGCTTTCCAACTTGTTGACTTTTTCCTTCTTTACTCTTTCGTAAATTGTTCAGATTTCATTCTGCTTCAGAAGTATATTATTTTTTGCTGAATCTGTTTTCTGGTATACTTCCTGATCGAAATTGAGAAAGGCTTTGTCCATCGAGTTTCTTCTTCAGTTCATCCCGAAGATTTTTCATCTGTTTTCCTAGGTTTAGTAATCTTTTTTGTTGTTCATCTGCTAATCTCTCACATATGTTCAGAGAGACTTTATGTAATAAACTGTCGATAGAATTTTTAGAATTCATCATTTCCGCTTCGTATATAAATTTTCAGTTTCAATTTTTTCCTAAACAATTTGAGATTGATAACTAATAAACCAATTTTTGCTTATAGAAGACCCAAGAATTTGCAAGATTTTCTAATTAAAACTAAACAAACAGAAAATAAAAAAGACAATTCTCGTCATCTACATATAATAGACACCGGTGCTCTCAATGTGCAAACATAAGAGACAGTGCTTCTTTCAGTAGCGCTAATACTAAAGAGGTATTTTCTTTACGTTATAACACTAACTGCGTATCAACTGATGTGATTTATTTGATAACCTGTAAAAAATATAATATGCAATATGTTGGACAAACACTTCAACAGGTTTCTAAGAGAATGAATAATCATCGCTTTCATATAAAAATTATAGAGATCCTCAGTTTTCCTCTAATATTTCAACACATTTTAATACCAATAATCACTCTCTACTCGATTTTTCTTTTATGCCAATAGATAGTGTGCATGGAGACATGAATAGGCTCATAAAAGAAACTTACCGGATTCATAAATTAGATACTTTGTATCCTAATGGCCTTAATACCAATGCACTATATAAAATTGTATAATTTTTTTTTTTGTTTTTTAAATTGATAAATTGTATATCCTTTATAACAATATAATTGTATGTATGACTGTTTGTCTCTATTTTCTTTTATTATTTTACTGATTCAGGTTTCATTAGCGACTCGTGTATCTTTTAGATCCTGTCATATATATATATATAATTGTTATGATGATGCATATCATTTATGACGTTACGTAATGACGTAATTGTTATTTTAAAATATAAAGACGTCATCCGTTTCTTTAAAAACATTTTGTGCCTGAAGAAGCATGTATTAAATGCGAAACTAGTTGCACAGAATTATCGGCGTTTGTGTTGCTTTTTATCCCAATTCCATAATATTAAATATAATTTCATATGGAGTTTAGTAATTTTCATGTGTCAACACTTCCGTATTCTATACGAGAACGTTTATGATAGAATCGTACTTCTGTATGATCATTCATGCAAATATTTCAAAATGTCTACATCATTAGCATACAGTGACTCGCTTTCTTTTCATGTGATCAAGATTCCTATAGTGCAACATCAAAGTATTGGTTCCTTAATACTTATCAATCAGTAGCTGTAGTCACTGGTCCAATTCTGGATCTATCATCATCACCTTTGTTGTATATCTAGTTTCTATTGTAGGCCTAGTTGCACAGAAAAACTGGGCAGATAACAGTGATATAGTAGAAAAATAATATTCTCGACTATTTTGAGAGAAGGCATTATAATTTGCATACCGAAGGAGGATAGACTTCATCAGTACCTGAGGAACTGACGTGCAATATCTCTACTTAATGTTGTATACAAAACAGGATGTATTGCCAAGAGAATAAAGTCAGTACTGAATGAAACAATATCCGAGGATTAAACGGCTTTCTTTCAGAGTTTTCAGAGTTTTTCAAAATTTCTAGAGGTTGTCGACAGGGTGATCCAATCTCCCCATATCTCTTCTTATTATGTGAAGAAATATTGTCTATACATGGAAACAGAAATGACACTACTATAATTCTTGATGGCTCTTTTAAATCCTTGGGATCTTCTACTGAAGTATTAAACATCTTTGCAAGGATTTAAGGACTGAAACTTAACATTGCCAGAACGATACCAGATTGGATAGGAAGCAAGAAGTACAGTGCAGAAACATTTAATCACAGTTTAAATTACAGTGGGTGACTGAATTTACATCATTGGGCATACAGTTTCGGTTCATTTGGATAAAATGTTAAAAATTAGTTTTGAAAATAAAACAGAAATAATTACAACTTGTTTAAAATATTGGGAAAATCGATCATTAACACCAATTGGTAAAATAACAGTTTTGAAAACCTTAATTATTCCAAAACTTAATCATTTGTTTATCTCATTACCAAATCCTCCACAAACTTTTATCAGAGTATTAATTGAATTATTTTTCACCTTTTATGGAACCAAAAGTGGACAAAGTTAAAAGAGAGGCTACGATTCAAACATTTTCCAAAGGTGGATTGGCGATGATAGATATTGATAAATTTATTTTAGCTTTGAAAATAACATGGATTCGTAGATTTCTTCTATCTCATAGAAACTTGGTCAATTTATTTGAATATGAAATGTGCGAGATTAAGTACCTGTTCCTATTAGGAGATGAAAATGTGATCACATTATCCAAAAAGACAACAACAAAAAAACCTTTTTGGCGAGATGTTTTACTGGCTTTGTAACTGTTAATAGATAAAGGTATACCTATGACAGGAGATGATGTTATGAAAACAAGTTGAATAAATGAACCCCCTTACAAGGGTGAACAAGGTTCCCATTTGTATATAAAATGATTTTAACATAATGTTATATATAACATATATACGTATATTTGTATTGTCTAAAAAGAGATTGTGTATTATATGAATGATTGCCTGTGTGTATTATTTTTTCCTCACTACATTTATAGTCCCTAAAAAATGTGAGATTGTAAGCTGAACTTGAATGGTTTCCTGACCCAATGGTCAATCTATCACGGGGACAATAACATAATACAAGAAAAGTAAAAGAATTCTGCATCCAGCTTCTAAAAAGACGAGGACTTCATTAATACATGTCTAAAAGAGAATTGATTTGAGCTAAGTATGTCCATTGTGTAATCCTGGTTACAGTCTTCTATAACTGCAGTCGCTTAATTTAAGTTAATCATCTTTCAGTAGCTTTTGGCATCGTAAACATCTTTCCAAACACCGTCAACTGTACAGTGCCATTATTTTATTTTGGGAGTTACCTGATATGATCTTCTTCACCATTTCATACTATGAAACTGTTTTCCACTGCATTGTTAACGTCCCCTTTCGTAACATATCAAACGACACACAAAAACTACCAGATGCTTTCATGATATCTGAGTTAACCTCTGGTATACAAACTGCCTTTAATGCCTCTGAGTGGTTCGATTATTTACTGAGGAATTTAACTTCATGAGATATCTTCTCCTGTACGATGAGAGTTATTTTTTGTCGGCATATTCCAGCTCTATCTTCATCATCATTGTCATCATCACCATCATGAGTTGAACCATATGGGATGAAAGCATCATCCAAATTCAAAATTCAAAATTCATTTGAAGGTTAGTAAAATCATTCATTTTTTGCCAGTTTTGGCTTATCATTGAAACCATCTCTATCCTCCTCCTCCTCATCATCATCCAAATTACTTTTTATTCAAGCAGAGAAGTGTTTTGCTCTTGCTTTCAACGAAGTCATCTGGGTTTTTTTCAGGTGGACTTATATTCATTTTGTCGTCCTTCACTTGCTCCTCTTCGTCTCTTTTTGGATCATTAAACTTGAACATATACCTGTTCCTCCAAAAATTGTTGTAACCTTTTGTTGTATTTACGAGTATCAAATTCTTATGTGAAGTCCCTAGTTTTCTTTTTCAACCTATTGATTAAAATACGTTCTTTTCTGTTCAGTACGTAAGTTTGTTATGTAAACTATCATGTTTACCAACTGATTTTTGTTTGTTGTTAGTTTGGGGTTTCTTTGGCGGGGGAAAAGCTCTAATGAGATGCTACAATGTAAAATGTAGCAAAATGTAAATATTGATATAGTAACTGAAAATAGAATTTACTTGACAAAAAAGGTGTATTAGTCTGACTTTCATTTTACTCATTCATTGTAATGAATTATACATAGTGTGTATTGTGTATTCATGAAAATGTGAGAAGCATTCAAGCCACAAATGTTAACTCATGTTTGAGGTGCTGTTATCTAATCGGAATATCCGGATGAATAATCGGTTACTATCAAACCAAACATGCAACTACCGGACGAGATACATATGTAAACAACACATACAAATAAGCCCACTGATAAAAAAAGAGAAGAATATGCTGTTATCGATGCTTAAAAGGGACAAAGTGTAGAACTTCCGCCTGAATAGAAAATATTATTCTCTACAGAAGAGAAAAGAGAATTAAGGAGATATCAAAATAATGTAAAAGTTGTCAAAGCAAACACGGAGTTCATGAAACGTGAATAAAAACTGATTAAAACGTTTTTTCTAAAAGCCACAGGAAGGAAAAAGACCCAAAGGTTCTATTACAACATGAGTTGACACGTGTTCAAAGTAAACTAGCTCAAATATTTGGACGTCTGACACAGCTGGATTGAAGTTTCTGAAAAGCAATTATAAATATCAATTCAGACGGAGGGTGTGGTGGGATTTCCCTTAGGTAAAAGACTGAAACATCCGTTCTAAGAAAAATGTCAGCAATTCTTAAAGCAGTTGCAATAATAAAATCAGCGAACGCTCAGTCAAAAGCAAGTTTTGTAAAAGGTGCTTTTTGCTACTCGGCATTACCTGCAATTATTGGTAGTGTGATAGACTGTCTGCTTACAATTTTCTGGACAAACATTTCCTTCCTTTTTCTTACTTGTCTTTTCAGTACTTCGTTTGTTTGGTCAGAGGATTAAGTGAACCAACTAGAAGAGGTGTATTACCTATTTCAAACAGTAAACTAAAGCAAGTATAGCAGTCATGATTATCGGAATCAACGATTGCTTTTTCATTTCATGATCAATAATCGTTGTTTCTCAGGTCGAAGAGGTGCGGGGAGGGGTAGTTTCCTAGTTACAATGTGTCTTTTGATTGTCAGACATCCCCGCAAGCATTAACAGTCATTTGTTTCGAAGTGTTACTGACTATGTCTTGGTTAGGGTTTTCTAAATTCGTTTGTTCTCATCGTACTGTTACAGATTGTTTATCAGTCTTTGGGAAACCTCTCTTGGTTACATCAGTATTAGTTGCTGTGTTTCACCCCAAGTTATACGAGTCGCTGGATTTCTACAAATTTTGTTGTTTTCAATTACTATAATATCCAGTTTCATTATCGTGTCACTATGTAACAGACAGATGTAATTACCTCTAACGGTATAGTATAATTTCATGTTTGAAACTCTTGTGTACTGTTGGAATATTTCCGTGATGTTTTCAGCTGTGTCGTAACCCTTCTAATCCAAATGTGTAGTTCTGTCAAATTATTAACAGTCGAAACAGAATGAGCAACATATGTTCTGGTTTGAACATTTGCACCCATAATGCAGAGTGGATATGAGCTGATGCTTTGAATTAACATTGTAATACCTTCTTCTGTCAGGCCATTACTATCTTACAGAAAGAAGTGTGTCTGAACATTAAATTCTTCTTTGTCTACCGAAGAATTCGGTTCATCAGTTGATAATGCTTTCCGGTAGTCAAATCTACCTACCCCATAAATTATAATGTAGGTTCCACATAACCTAGGATTACAAGTGTATGTTCCCTGGGCCATTATCACCCTAGTCCTTTTTGGGCCTTGATGTATCTCCAATCATGCAATGTCACGCTTACTTCATTACTGTCAAATCTGAGAAAAAAGCTTTGCAAAGACTGTTCAGTAGCTTGTCTGTTAATGATTGAATTTCAGTGTCGTCAATTTTACCTCGTTACATTTATTTGCTATGTTAACTTAGTTCAAGTGAGCAAAACAATATCATGCGATAAACTGAGTTGCTGGAAAAATGCTGTAAGGGATAGTATTTTTAAAATCTGAAGTCAATTATTTGACATAAAAATGATATTGGAATTGGCTTCTCGTGTGCAGACACATTAATCCTCTATTTACTGCATCCCACGCTCAAATTAATACTCTACTAATTTCAATCTTTAATCTGTTTATTTCCACATTGTAATACGAAATTATTCTCTTTCATTTTATGCGGTTTGTTTTTCTATTTCCTTTATCGGACTCTCTGTGACATTTGTGACATTTTACGACTGTTGACATATGTAATTGTTCCATTATTTTATGTACCTCAATTTCAATTATTATGTCTGTGAAACTTTAATCTTCAAATTCGGTACATGTGCACACTATTAAACAAGCACAGGCTTTTATTTCGTGTTGTAAAATCTCCTTCCCAATCAAATAATTTTGTTTAATTTGGAAGTGATCTTTTGTGATTGGAGGCTTGATAGATGTGCTAAAATTGTTCACGGTGAAAATGTTGTCCAGTAAAATTCCCAAGTTGATTGAGTACGTGTGTGATTCGTTGTTATACCTTCTTTGAATGAAATTTGATTGATGTATGCATGTCATGATGACCATGTCGACATCTATTCGATTTTCATTGCCTTTTATCCATACAAAATATCGTAACCCAACTTGTAATATTTTAATTTGGATTAGTTTTCCATCTTTTTAAAATGTTGTTTGAATCAACTTTATAATTCTAATGATTTGTCCTTTCGTTTTTCCTGTGATTTCATTTATTTCCCTGACAGGACATTGCCTATATTGTTGTCTTATTATCACGTTTCTCGTGTATACCATCTGGCTGCATACCTGCGATATTTCTTCGCGTGATGCTCATATTTTACTCCTAAGTTCTGTTATGCACTGTATCATACCACATCAGCAACATTCTATCCACGTTCTAGAAACTCGTTTTCTTCAAAAAACTCAAAGTTGTGATGCTGTTTGGTACTTCTATCTATGTAATTTTCTTTTCCCACGTAATGTTACTGGAACAATGTTTTATGCTCTTTGCAAATATTAAATAAACCATCATATCCTTTTCATTTCACATGTACTTGCTATTTTTCTTTCATTCTCTTGCTCTTTAAGATTTTTTCGTATTTTTATGCGTTTGCCTTATTTGTCGTATAGCGATTACTCTAGTTTTTAAAATATGTCCTCTGTGTCTTCTAATCTGCAGACCTCCCGATCACCTGTTATTATTTGCCTAATTTAGCAATTAGCAAGGAATCCGTTTGCAAAATTTACTTTGTGCTTGGAAAATGTAACTGTTTCACCAATGTTGAATTCGGTGGTCCATTTGTATGAATTGTTAAAAAAAACCAAATAGACTGCTCCTTACTTCTGCCTCACTCACTTTAACAACTTGAGATATGTTATCTATGTGTTGTTGAGATGAATATTTCTGTGTCCGTGAATACATTTTGGTAAAAGGTCAGCATTTTCTCCCTTTGTTTTGTGTGAAACACTTCTACATTCTAGTTTCTGTCATTAAAGATGTATGTGAAAGTGTTGTGCCACATCTCTAATTTTTCTAGTTTGTCGTTGTTTTCTGGGCCCATGTGTATTTTGAAAAGGAATCTATAGATGTCAGGACGTATTTATAGTCATCTTTGTGTATTTAATGCATTTGATTGTCAAATATGTATGCTTGCCACTGGTCATCCATATGGCCAATATAGACCCTTCATTCGGGAATTTTTGTCTTGCTTGTTTTCGTAACGTGTATGTCGATTGTTAGGTTAGCCACTCTCTCAATTCAGCATATGTTGTTATCTGTTTTTCACGTATAGTTTGTTTTCACAATTAATTGGCAATTGTGCAAGCAACTGAACGTTCAGGATCGTATTATGTGTTCCTGAAATACTGTTTTGTCAGCAATTTAACATGTTATAAAAATATCCAGGGAGAGCTTTTCGCTTGACAAATTGTCTTTTGGGGTGATCAATAAGAACATCCATTTACAACTGAGACTTTTATATTCTCAAATTTGCAACACTTTTTTTATCCATTCAGACGTATGAATGTTATCCGATGGATGTTATATTTTGCCATTCCAATCGTGTATTCAATACCTGTTGCTTCGTGCAAAGACCCACCATTAGCTGTTTTAACCTGAGCTTGTTTTCCACTAATTTTGTCACCGTTGTTTTGTTACTAATCGTTGTTTATTTACTTTGCAATGTTTATGAGATATTTAATAATCTCCTGCAATTCTGCAAACACATCCAATTTTATCAATGATAACTTGTAAGCCCTGGATATGTTGATTATACTTCCATTTGTTTCGATTCCATTGTTCTTTTGACATCTGAGCAGCATTTTGATTGATATTTATTTGCCAAAACGTTTTTAATATTTGTCTTTTACTTTAGAAAAAAATTGTCTTTCTACTCTGCGTTACAATTTTTGCTTACTTTTTTACATGTTATTTTTTGTCTCAACGGTGCTCATGGGTAGTTTGCTTATTTCAACGTCGTCTACATTGTGCTAGGAAGATTTAATGATCTGAAAGCTTACATGCCTGTTCGCAGAATTAAATAGGCAATTTTTAATTATCAATATTCAAGTCATTGCATATTGTCCTTTCCACTCCTTTATCTTTAACTTTTATAGGGTGGTTTTTTATATTTTGAACGAATACATCTTATTCTTGAGTACAACACATTACTCGATATTAGTACCATTTATTTTGCCCTTAAACTTGTTATTACGTTTTCTTAATCAAAGGCAGACCTCACTTATCGATTTTAGGATAGCAGGTGTGTCGAAATGATTTATCATTCCCTTCATATCTTCGCAAAGCATGGTAAGTACTGGGGCATTGCTTAACGTACGTCTTATCGTCCAAGATATTTGATGATTGAATCCTTTTATCACTGATCATCATTCTCCAACATGTTATCTGCTCTTGCATATCTACAACAACTAATGCTTACATCTTTTTATCCAGCTTTTATCATAAAATATGTATCTCTATCGCTAATAGCTCCCACATCTGTTTCCGTTATATTGAGGCAAACATAATACGCGTGTCGTTATTGGAAATGTCGTACGCGTATCATGCATGGTACTTTGTAATAATAGAACGGATCTCACTGGTAATGTTTCATCGCTGAGAAATGAAACTTTTCAACTATATAATAACATTAAGTTAAGTTGTTCTTTATCACCAAAACCTCGTGAAGATTGCATAATGTACCTCAATTCAAGTCCTCCATAATGGCCTTCATGTATTGAAACTCGGCTTTCGAAATATTTTATTTTATACAAAGACGAATAAACGAATAAAATTTCTCAACCTCCAGGAAGCCATTCTTGTTAAACGTCTCAAGACTATCGTAAAACTATGTATTCTGCCTAAAATATTTTTGTATCTGTTGGACATGCTTGAACGTTTCGTAAAACTTGCTGTTTGGTAAGTTATTCGCCAATACATATTACAGATGGCTCCTTGAATCTCATGCTGTCTAAACATCCAAGTTATATTCATCAAGTTATATCCATTTTCGTCTCTGCTTGTAAACGTTTTACATAACGAAGTATAAGTGTCAATGGTAGTACGCAATTATTAGCTCCTCTAATTATTCCGACATCCTCGTTAGGGTTGGCTGCAATAAACTTTTTGATGAATAGGTGGCTATCGTATTTTTTTCGGTTGTGGAAAATGATATCTGGATAAACTTCTATTTTATTGCTTTACCATTAGTACTTAGAGTAACACTTTTCGCTAACTCTTTACATTCCTTGATAAAAGCATTCCTAAGTTTTCAGCTATATAAGCATCGATACGAAAATTAAATGACTTAAATCTCTTATTTCTGATTTCGCGTGAAAACAATATCCTGTTCGTGATTGTTTACGTTTTTGTAAAACAAATAATTGATTTATTGCTATTTTGTTTTCTCTTTCTCATGTAAATGAAGAACCTGATTCACAGGCACAATTACTGCCTCGAAATCTGCATTGGTGACAACACTCAAATGTCCTTTTGTTTTTCGACTTCGTAAATTTAACAGTTTATTTGTTCGGCGGTGTTTCAGTAGTGTAGTGACCAATACATTATTTATAATTCTACCCGTGTATTAAATAATGGCCCACGTCGCCAAAACATCAAAACAGTACTAACGTAAACGTATTCCTGTTCATAAAGACGGTGAAACCTTTGAAATATTTGCATGGTCATATTGCAATTAAAAATAGTCATTCAAATGACTGCAGTTTGCTGGCATGCTAAGGAAGACTTGTCTCATTCACATCAAGGGACAAGTCATTGCACTTGTTTCTCTGATGGATAGGGTCCTTGTAACAATGCTGATAAAAGGTGAAACTGCCAGGTTTGTGACTCTGTAGATTACTAAATACGTTTCAACTTGTATCGTAGACATAGAGTTAATGGACGTATTTGTGTAACTAACCACTGTTGTTGCTACTAAAGTAACTGAATACTTTATCTTAATCAGTAGTTGAGATCTTAAACTTCTGAGCTTGAGTTCGAGATAGTCCAATCCAGCAGCTAAAAAAAAAATCCCATTTTAATAAATCAGGATTATAACACTTCTGTTTTTTCTACTCGTGAGCAAAAACCCAAGCTCATCCTCAAGGTGTGGAAATTGTGCTATTCCTGAACTTTAATTCCAATTAGGATCTTCTGTTCCTTACTTGCATGCCAAATTGTAAGCATTTATATGTACCTTAAGCATCCTATCTGACTTCGAGTTGGAGCTTGAGTTTTGTTTTCAAAACGTTTTGAGAATATGAGGCCTGACCTAGCATGCACTGGACGATCTATATCTCGTTCTCGCAGAGAGAACTAAACTATTACGGCCCTTCCGCCATCTTCTATTGTTGTTTCTGTTGTTGTTCTTTGATAACAAGTATCTTTTTTATCAATTTTGTTCCAACAACATCAACTCCATGCCGATACCCTGCTCATAAAAGAGGAATAACTTTCCTATTTATAAACAGATTAGTGTTACAATATTTGTTTAATTGCTGTGAAGGGTCTTTTATCTTCATTTTGCTGAACATCTAAAACAGTAGTTTCATTCTTTCCGTTGAAACGAAATTTAAAGTCAAACATTTGCCAAGTAGTTGTCTTTGGCTAGACTTTTCTAGACTATACACATTCCGTTGATGCAGACAGACATATTCTATTACGGCCCGTCCGCCATATAGGCTTTTACCAGAAATGTCTTCTAAATTTATTCTAGTAAGATCTCCTTCCTTCTCATAAGTAAGTAAAAATGTTCTTACTTAGTAATGTATTTCAGTGAAAAGCTTTGCTTATTACTGTGAAAAGGACTTAACGAAAAATGGAATACACTGAATTGAAATAATGGTCAGTAGATGGTTATTGAGATGGCGAGGACACTTGTAAAATTCCGATTATTCAAGAAGCTTTGATATACAGGGTCAGGATCGTGACACATGTACCAAACATGACTTTCATTATTGTTTAATTAATTTATTAATTAATTAATTAATTATTAATTAATTAATTAATTAATTAATTAATTAATTAGAAGCCTTACATAGGGGCACATATTTAAAAAGCACACTATAATTTTGTCTAAAAACAAATGGCATTTAAGGAATTTTCGGAACTAGTTTTTAGAATCTTTTCTGAAACAAATTACCCATCAAACGCTATTCGGAAGAAAATAATGAAACTTGTATTGTTACACGGTAATGATTCTTACAATTTTGGAAAGTCATATATCAGGCACAATATTTTTCTGCTGGTGTCACTGTGAATCAAACAGACCGGTTCCTCGATATGTCTTCAGATGGAAAAATATTCAGTTTTGAGGCAAACAATAGTGTCCAAACCTCTGAACAAAATTCTTCAAAGCTTTTGTTAACATTGGTTGATTTGTCTTAAACGACATATCAACACATTAAAGGCTATATAATTTCAAGTCAAGACGACAATATTACACTCGGGAAAGAAAGCCACGATTCTTCCAAAAATGCTTATCATCAAGGTTGTATATTTCTCAAAATTTGACTGATATGGCATCGATAGAATAAACATTCACTTCTGAAGCATAGAACAGAGTGTACATTTATTAACTCAAGTTACTGTGAGTCACATTGACGGCACAATGTACCATGCTTGATCATTTTGTGAGTCATATTAATGGCACAATGTACCATGCTTTATCATGTTGTGATTTACATTGACGACACAATGTTCTATCTTTTATCATATTGTGATTCACATTGACGGCACATTGTACTATGCTTTATCATATTGTGATTCACATTGA
Organism: Megalonaias nervosa; assembly: GCA_016617855.1. Classification (NCBI taxonomy): domain Eukaryota; kingdom Metazoa; phylum Mollusca; class Bivalvia; order Unionida; family Unionidae; genus Megalonaias; species Megalonaias nervosa. The sequence continues at coordinate 23,820 of JAECUM010042292.1, forward strand.
CGGCACAATGCACCATGCTTTATCATATTGTGAGTCACATTGACGGTACAATGTAATATGCTTAATCGTATTGTGATTCACATTGACGGCACAATGCACCATGCCTTATCATATTGTGAGTCATATTGACGGCACAATGTACCATGCTTTTATCATATTGTGATTCATATTGACGGAACAATGTACCATTCTTTATCATATTGCGATTCACACTGACCGCACAATGTACTATACCTTTATCATATTGTGATTCATATTGACGGCACAATGTACAATGCCTTTATCATATTGTGATTCATATTGACGGCACAATATCCTGTGCTTTATCATATTGTGACTTTTCAAGGCTAGTTAGGGAAAACTATGGATTTCTGAAAATAGAATTCTCATTAAACTAGACTGACAGGTAGACAGTCAGGCAGGTAGACAAAAGGTAGGACGGATGGTGACATACATAATTAGATAGAAATATATTGCTTTATTTCTTTACATAACTGGCAAAAGAATGAAGAGAAAGTAATTACAGTCGCTTTATTTAAAAATAATTCAATCACTATGAGTTCTATTTTAGTACATACATTTTATAAATTTAAAGTAACAGCCAGATTTCAGGCAAATTGATTTCCAAGTAACATGTCACAGAATCAATCAAAGGGTCATCTTATTTAATTATAGCGATTGTGTAATATACCAGTGAATGTCGACCAGTGCTTTCCGTGTATAGTTTCCGTGTAACGAGGATCTTGTGTGACATATACTGTCTGGTTTTTGTCCATTACAGTAAGCACGGTTACTGAACCGGACCCGAATTGTCCTGTTCCAGAGAACAACCTTCCTACTTCAATATTGTCTTTCACTATGATTAAACGAACATGTGTCTCACGCTCTTTCAGAACTGTCGCAGAGAAGGAATTTATAATCCTTGAAAAGGGGCGCGGAATTTTCCGGTAGAAGAATCCTAGCATTCACCTTCATTGATCAAAACGTCATCAAATATCACCGTCTGTTCTGGAATATGTTTGGTGCTTCGAGACAGTCTGGCGGTAAGGCCAATACTGGATGTTCCCAAAGTTATATTTCTGTGAAAGACTGAAATAGGTAACAATTCCTTACGCAAGTAGCATGATTAAGCTCGTAAAACCTTTTACACACACACACACACACACACACACACACACACACACACACGTATGTATGTATGTATGTATGTAGGTAGGTAGGTAGGTAGGTAGGTATTTGTTTATATATAATTATACACACACACGCTGAGTTGAGAGTGCGGGACGATGCTTGTGCTGAAACCCGCGGAGATCCGAATTCATTTCTCCAATTCTCAATGTTAAAGCTGTCGGTCATATGTATTAGAACATGTACACAGGCTATATTAGAATATTAGAAAGTCGCAAGGGAGACATTCCAAGGAAATGTTAACAATATAAACATTTAAAATAGAAAGAAATAGGACAGAAAAAGAAAAAGAACTCTGTTTATGTGTGATTTGGAATTTTAACGTAGCTTTAACAATTTTTCAGTCACATCGCTACGATGTCTGCAGTGTGGCAGTTTATAGTGATGTCAAGCATTGGGGCATGATGCCGCAGACACGTAGTACCATGTCCCACCAGTCACATTATCCTAACACCAGGCCGACCAGTCCTAACACTAACCTCTTAATGCTGAGCGGCAAGCTAGGCAACTGTAAGTACTATTTTTATAAGTCTTTGGTATCATTTGGCCGGGGTTCGAACCCACTACCTACTGCATCCAAGGAGGACGCTATAAACACTTAAGCCACTGGAGCGGTCTAGAATAAAGAACTAGAGACAAATACAAATATAAGTGTATATAACAGTCTTGTAGTAATGCCATCTGTTTAAGCCTCATATATTGGGTATAGGAGTTCACGCGGAATTAGCAAATGTTACTTGCACTACCAAAAATGGAGACAAACAAGTAAACAGACAGGAACGTACGTACCATGGTTATCCTTCTGATCACAATTTCTTTTTAGTTCTTCAACTTGTAACATCAATACCTCGACATCAGTTGTAATGTGGGATACCCTACGGACAATGGGAATTAGCAATACGGGACCCTGTTTTGTACCCTACGGACAAGATTTTTACGGTCAAAAGCATACCCTGGGACACTCTACGGACAATGGGAATATTGTATAGCGACTAGCACACCATGGGACTGTCTACGAACATATAGAATCTATGTTGGGGTTTGGACCGAGACAAGGAAATCCCAGTCAAGGGGTTACATTATTTGTCTCCCCACGAGACTTGACGAGTTACATATAATGTAACCCCGCGACTGGGATTTCCTTGTCTCGGTCCAAATCCCAACGTAGATTCTTTTTCTCACCCAATATTATCCTTTAAAGTAAGAAAGAATACCGTTACTTGTTCAGTATAGTTCACGCGCCAATGTTTACATGCGGTGCATTAATACAAATATGTTAATGAGGACTGTGGCGTGACGTGTCATCCAAAGTACACAGTTTTTATGCGTGAGTCAAAACAAAATAACAACATTAAACGTTGCATAGTTTTTAGGTATCATCACATTTAATATATGGATGTTATATGAAATTAACAATAAATACTTAATATTTATTACAAGAAAATGTTTCATTTTCATTAGTTCCAATTTAGAAACTTAAATTGTACATAATGAAACTGTACTCGGCCCACAGCTCTGTTGTAGTGTAAATACATGTAGCATGAGTGTCCGTGCTTGGGTTATTCGCGGGTAATTAGAGATCCGTGTCACTATCACTATCTTTAGAGGCGGTGAAACTGTTTGTGACATACTTGTGTTGAAATTAATATTCATTGAAAAAGTACCTCCGTGTATAAAAGACCCTCCAAATACGGACCCCAGCTGATAACCATGTACTAAACTTTCAAGTTCACTGATTCGTTGAAAATTTACTTTTCTCTCTTGGAAATATGGCAAGTGTTACAGTGAAATTTGCTTACGGATTAATGTGTTGACCAATAAATGATTCCTTCTGGCTGGTAAGTGCATTATTTGTCATTAAATATTTTAGGTATATTTTTGATTCAGCTGGGGCGCAATGGAGATGCTTAACAAAAATAGAATAAAGCATGTTTGACATAACACATTTCTGGCTGTTAAGTTTCTGTAGTTGTTAACAGCGTTGGAAGAATATGAAGTGTATAGGTCTATAGGCTATGTGCATAGATCAGTGTTTTCTGTCATAGTGCATTTCGCATAGCATTGAGAATTTTATCCTGTCTGTAGCACAATCAATTTTCAGGTCAGCGTCATTAAATGTAGCTAACAGTATATAATTTGCTTCACACGAAGTATTTAAAACTAGTTAGGTAACTTTAGCTACATTTAATGACGCTGACCTGAAAATGTATTGAGTCAGGCTTGCAGATAGGATAAAACTGACTATCGTAATACCATAAAGCTCAACATCGTGTGCGTGCATGTGTCTGCCTCTCTCTCGAAATGTTTTGTATGGTGTTTTCTCAAAAATGGAGAGTCCTTAAGTTACTATGTTGTTTTGTTATATATTTGTTTGTTTGTTGTTGTTGTTGTCGTCGTTATTGTTTGATTTTAGAACAACTACGTCAGGCATAGCAGAAGACAACAAAGGTTTATTTTGTAAAAGTAGTCCCTAGCGCGTGGACACCTAGACCGAGACAACCGGACTGAGATAACCAGACTGAGATAAGAAAAGTAAGGTTAGCAAAACAGCTAGATTTCTCTGTCGTATGGATGAGAAAATGGGAATTTTGTATAGGGACAAGAGGAATGGAACAGGTAGGGTGACGTCACGGTACTGGACACTTGCAACAATGTAGCAAGGACCGTGACGTCATGCCACCTGTGTCATTTCTATACAAAGTGTGATGCAATCACGTTCGTGACAGTGAATAGTAAAGTATGTTTTAAATTTTTTTAGGCAAGAAAGAATAAATCTTTTCGAGACAGTGGAGTGGCCCTGAAAAGGGCCGTTGTTTGTTATGTTAACACCATTCCGTTAACATAGAGGGCATCTCACTGATCTTCTCTTTCTTAAACTTCGTCTAACTTCTGGACCGTAGATGAGGACTCGTTTCAGACAGCCTTGCCTTTCCACATAGGTCCTTCTTTTCCAGACGCTTGTCTCGGTGATCCTAACAATTCTCCATGATGATCTCACATACATAGGTAAGTCCGTACGGAACAGCATCGACGATACGAGAGTAGACGATTCAACGTTGGTCCACATCTTTGTGACGAGAACAGGTGAAGGGAATGAAGTGAACCGCGTTTATTTATAGTGAAAGAGCGGATCGAAACGGATTGAAATTATTCACAAACCCCAACACGCACAAAATTCACTCACTTCGCGGAGTGTCTCTTCCAATCCGAAGAGAGCTACCTGTGACGTCACATTCCCTATATAGGTGCGCTAGCGTCTGTGTGCAGTGAATCGATGCGACATTGTTTTGTGAAACATGACTGAAACTAAGAAGACGATGAATTGGGGTGCACCGGCTTTGGAGACGAAAAGCGATGGCATAGCAGCGACTACCAAAGTTAACACAGCGCTACTTCCAGAAGAGGTTGATTTCAATTGGGATTTAGTAGATTTTTTTTCTCTTCTTCGCAAGAATTTGTTCCGGTACCAGTACCTTCGCCACTTTCTCCTCCTTTACCACACGTCGACGATTTTAAACGAAGATAAAAAGAAGAATTGGAGACATTTTTACAGCAGCAGAAAGAGGCAGAACAAGCATTTCTCCTTGAACAGTAACAGCGAGAAGAAGAAGAGGCAAGAAGGAAACGACGGGAAGAAGAAGCAGTAGAGAAGAAACAAGGTCTAGGAGAGAAGGAGAACAGTGAACCTCAAACGGTAACGGTACTCTTGGACATTTTGGCTGAGTTAAGAAGTCTGAAACAAATGTATCAGACTTCTTTATTACGACCCATGAGAAAAAGACCTTCCGGAGCCAAACAGCCTAACCCTGTTACTACACCAGAGATACCACCCCTAGTGATTTCTACCAAATCATTAAAGGAGCAAGTCCACAAGTAGGCCTTGGCCGTGGCAAAGGTTTAAGGCAGTTAAAGCGGATTGCTTCTCGTTCCTGAGTTTGTTCTACGAAAAATACAAACACCCAACGGTCCTTTTCAGGACCACTCACTTCTTTCGAAAAGAGATACTATTCATTTTGCCAAAATCAATTAAAACTCAAAATCCCTTGTTTAACCCTATGATGTACGTGTTGTGAGTGCATGAGTGTAGGTCCTTATTATTCTAAACAATCAAAACCAGGAGACACTTACGTTTTTTTTCAGTCTGGTCTATTCTGGTACAAATATTTACAATTCAATGTCACAACACAACATAACACAACACTTTTTAAAAAAGTTCATAGACTTCTTCTGTGTCTTTTTTCTTCTTTCACTCTCTCTCTCTCTGTTTTCTGATTTTGTTCACTTTCACAGTTTTTTCCTCCTCCTCTTCCTCCTCACTTTTTTCTCTTCTTCTTTTCTTTTTTATCTTCTCTTTCTGAACGTGTCGGGGTTCTTCTTTTTGCCGAGGGTACCTCTTCTTCCTCCTCCTCCTGCTTCTGTTGTTTCTTAGTACAGTCTAAAGACCAATGTCCTTTCTCTTGACAATGATAACAGGTATCTGGACTTTTGTCTCTTTTGACACTGGTCTTGCTTTTGTGACGTTCTGGACATTCTGTAGCCCAATGCCCTTTCTTCTGGCAGATACGGCAAGTATCTTGACTTTTATCTCGAAAGGAGGAAGAGTAGTCCGTCGGCTTGTCTGAAGAAAACTTTCGTATGACACCTCGCAAAGCTCTAATCAGACGTTCAATTTGTGTGGGTTCTTCCATCGTGCTTGTCGGCTTGAGAGCGAAATGAATACTGAGAGGGAAGGCACCAACCCTTTCTATATGCACTGGTCTGACATGGAAATATAGGGGTCCATGGCGTTTCAAATGTAGTCATTTGACTTTCTGCAGTCAAGATGAAACGATCGCATCATTTCGTAAAGAAAGGAAAAGAAAGTAAGAGGCAGAAACGTGATTTATCGCCTCGTACAGTAGCTGAAGTCTTGGCTGAAATTCATGCCAGCGATTTTGAAGATGAGATGAGTGAGCCAGAATCTAGGCCTAGAGAGTCTACACTCAGTCAAAGTCCATCACCATCAGTAAACCCTGAAAAGTACTACCACATTCGAGAGACGGACAAACGCTCCTCCAGAAAATTTAGAACTACAGCCTACACGTAGGCGGTGAAGTTTAAAGATTTCAAGTACCGCTGGAGAAAGCAGAAGGGTTCATCACCGACGTGTGGGATTCTTTGTTAACCACACTGAAACAGCAATGGCAAGCCAAAGAAGACGATCGCTTGAGACTTTCCATTCATCACGACAATCTGAAGTCACCCATTTGGATCGAGTTTAGCACCCCATCAGAACTGACACCTTCCAACAGAACTGACAAGATTCAACACGTGCAACAATCCAATGACAAGTTTCACATCACCAATGGAAAAGCGACACTGTTCATGACCCACATTTCTCTTCCCAAAGGGACCGGACGCAAAAGGTGATCTTGGTAGACAATCTTCGCAGCACCAAAACGAGTCTCGTCCGAATTAACAACCATCAAGGCAAGATGTGTTTAGCCCGTGCCATCGTGGTGGGACGAACGTATGTCAACAAGAACGACACGGCAGAATGGAAAAGAGCCTGGAAAACTATTCAAAAATCTAGCCGAGCCAAACAACGAAGAGAAGCAGAACTCATGTTACAGCAAGCTGGCCTTTCCAAAGACACACCCTGTGGCATTCCTGAAATGCAAAAATTGCAAGACGTCTTGGCTCCTCGTTACACCTTCAAAGTGCACCCTCAAGAAGTGTGCGGACCTCTGTTGTTTCGAGGCAAAGATTTCAAAGACGAAAAATACATTCACGTCTTTCATTAAGATGAACAGTTTGATGCCATCACCAGTATCACTGGATTCCTGGGATACGGTTATTACTGTGAGAAATTTGACTATGGCTATAACAATCGAGAGCAACACAAGCATTGTGGATCGAAATGTGAGGGATGTTTAGCCTCTAAGCCCTGTCTGGACGAGAACGAGTGCATTGCCCAGCTTGTCAGCGCACGTTTGTTAGCCGTACCTGTTACCAACAACATCTAAAGACGCAAGGTTCACAGAAGAAAAGTGCTTGTCAGCTCCTGAGATTGTGCCCTACTTGTGGACAAGGCATACGTACCAATAATGCCAAGGCGCACGTATGTTCAGGAAAAACGCGATGTCACATTTGTCACGAAATCGTGGACTTAGAACACCAATGCTACATTCAAAAATACCAATCCAAACATGAAGAAGAAGATAATCACCAGAAGAAAGGCCATTTCATCTTTTTCGATTTCGAATGCATGCAAGAGACTGGCATTCACATTCCTAATTTCTGCGTGGCTCACCGAGCGTGTGAGAAGTGCATCCAAGAGCCTATCTTGACTCATTGACCTAACTGCAGCAAGATTCCTGGAGGAAGTGAAAAAATCTTTCGGGGATCAAACACATTGGCTGATTTCGCCCAATGGATATTAAACCCTATCGACGAGACGTGGAGTCAAGAAGACATCGAACGTTACGGAGATTATCATCGCTATGCCACAGTGATGGCTCACAATTTCTCGGGATACGATGGGCAATTTCTTCTCAGATACTATACGGAGCAAAGTCATTTTGAATGGAGCCAAAATCATTTCCATGCAAGTGGGACAAGTGCAGTTTAAAGATTCGATGAGTTATTTGCCCATGCCTTTGAGTCGCATGCCTAAAACGTTTGGAATGACAGAAATGGCCAAAGGCTATTTTCCACACTTTTTAAATACCGAAGCCAATCAACACGCCGTTCTAACCCATTTGTCTGAGGCTTACTACTACGACCCCGACAACATGCGTACAGAACAACGAGAAGCTTTCTACGCATGGTACCATACTCACGCCTCGGCCCCTTTCAACTTTCAGGAAGAAATGTTAAAATATTGTCGTTCTGACGTGGACATTTTACGGCGTTGCTGTGGAAAATTTCGAGAACTGTTCATGGAGCACGGTGGGATCGATCCTTTGAGAGAAGCCTGCACCATTGCCAAAGCGTGTTCCTTAGTGTACCGCCAACGATTCATGCCCGAAAACACCCTAGCTGTCATAAGCCCTCAAACGACCAATTTTGTCAAACGTCAATACTCGGTCAAAGCTCTACGCTGGCTGCATTACTTGCGCGACAAGGAAGACAAATGGATCCAACATGCCCGCAACGGAGGAGGCGAAAAGACCATCGGAAGGTATTCGGTGGATGGTTGAGACTTAGAAAACCCCAAGATCGTGTACGAATTTAACGGGTGCTTATTACACGGATGTCCCATCTGCTACCCTCAACGTGACACTACAAACCAGTTTTTACAACGGACCATGGAAGACTTGTACGAGGCTTTTTGTCAGCGTCGCCTGAAGTTAGAACAGCAAGGATACCAAGTGGGAGAAATGTGGGAACATGAGTACGATCACCGATTGAAAACCGATCCTGAGTTTAAGAGCATCGTGGAAAGTTACAAGCTGGTGGACCCACTGAACCCACGGCACAGTTTGTACGGAGGACGGACGAATGCCACCTGTTTGCTATACCAAGCCGACGAAGAGAAAGGAGAGGAAATCAAATACTTCGACGTGTGTTCTCTGTATCCGTACGTGTGCAAATACTGTCACTTTCCCGCAGGGCACCCACTATTGCTGACGGAACACATTGACCTGGACAACATTTACCAATACGAAGGATTGATCAAATGTAAAGTTTTGCCTCCCACGCACTTGTACGATCCCGTTTTACCTCACCATTGCCAAGGTAAACTGATGTTTCCCTTGTGTCGTACTTGTGCCGAAAAGTGCAACCAAGACCGACTTTGTCACCACACTCAGGAAGAACGCGCCTTGACGGGAACTTGGGTCAGCGTGGAATTGTTTAAAGCTCTGGACTTGGGATACCAACTGTTAGAAGTGTACGAAATTTACCACTTTCCCAAGACATAAAAATACCACAAGGGCGACGAGACTCAAAAAGGCATTTTTGCAGACTACGTGAATGCTTTTTTGAAACTGAAACAAGAAGCCAGTGGCTATCCTTCCTGATGCCACACTCCCGAAGACCAAAAAAATTCAAAGACAAATACTGGGAGCAGGAAGGGATCCCTTTAGACCACGTGGAGAAAAACGAAGGAAGGCGATCGTTTGCCAAAGTGATGTTAAATTGTTTGTGGGGTAAAATGGCACAACGACCGTGTTTACCCAAAACGGAGTATTTGACAGAACCGTCTCGCTACTTCCAGATGATTTACGACAAAACCAAATACATGAAACACGTGGACGTCCTTCGTGAGGACTTGATCTTAGTCAATTACGAAGAAGAACTGGACTTTGTAGAAGCCGACGAATTTGGAAATGTCATCATTGCGGCTTACGTGACAGCCCATGCTCGCTTAAAACTGTACGAAGCTTGAGAACTGTTAGGAGATCGTGTGCTTGATTTTGACACGGACAGTTGCATCTACATCGATCGCCTGGGTCAACCTCACCCTGTCGTCGAAGGAGACCGTTTAGGAGCCTGGACGGACGAGCATCCCAACAACAAGATTCTAAGTTTTGCAAGTGGCGGTCCCAAAAATTACGGCTACGAATACTGTAACCCTCAAGAAGAAGTATACACGGAGTGTAAAGTGAAAGGATTGACCCTCAATTATCGCACCAGTCGACTGGTGAACTTTGAAAGAAGCCTTGCACTCTGGACAGGATGGAAGTTTTAAAGTGACCACCCACGAACCGCACAAGATTGTACATTTACCCACACACCAAATCGTTAGCCGACCCTTGGAAAGAGTCTATCAGATCGTGTACCAGAAGCGAGTACGGCTTCCCAATCACTTCTCTTTACCGTACGGACACGATGGTATAAAAAAATGGTTCCAAGACGATAGTCACCAACAAGAAGGATGACTTCGCCACAGCAAGAATCGACTGAGAAACCCACAGAGAACTTCAAGTTCAAACCATACCAATTTCCTGTTTTCTTGCTTGACTGTTGCAGTTGTGCCAGTCGATTGGAAACGTTTCAAAAAAGGCCCACGGATAAGGAAGGATTACCTACTGAGAATGTTTTAGCTAGAACAGGATTTGTCTACTTGGGACCTGAGACTGGATTGGGATACGAAGTACAGTGTTTCAGTTGTGGTCTGAAGTTGCGTATGGATCGATGTATCTACAAAGATTCAGCTATTCTGGAACATACTCAATGGTCTCCGCATTGTCCTTACCTTTCTATGACCTTTCCAACCATCACACTACGGTTCAGGTATGACGGTACCTTAGAGAAGGTAGTACAGATGTCCAAGAAGAAAAAAAGGAAGACTTCCAAAATTGGTCATAAAAAAGGAACGATGTACAAACTCGAGACTTCATTACGACTAGTATAAAAAGGGACAACGTCCAAGACCGATAGTTTATTGTCACTACAAACGCCAAGCGAGAAAGATGAATCCTTTCAAACAGCAAGTATCAAGCATGAGCAAACTCGAGTACAATGCTGTGCCTTGTGATGGCAGAGATGCCGTACGCTATGACCTCAGCGATTCAGTACCACATCATGTAAATTTTGCTACAACTGTACCTACCATGGAAAGTGATGCTGTGCGTGTCAAAACTGATGGATGCTAAAGCGATGCCACTCGTTATCGTACACTTTTTCACTTTACTGGTTTTCATGGTGGATGTCATCCTTATGAAACCATGCGGCTACCACCCTACGGATGTCATGTAAAACTGAGCACACTCCTACATATTTCACCGTACCCTCATCGAAATGAACCTGTGAAAGACGAATATTCGTTCCCTGTGCGTTTGCCTGAATACTGCGACTTTGAAAGTCGGATCCAAACCTTCCAAGGAAAATGGCCAAAATATCTGGGAGGACCTACCCACGAAGAATTAGCTAGAGCTGGATTTATCTACTTGGGCGAAGGGGATAAAGTCAAGTGCTTCAGTTACGGTGTGTCACTTCACGAGTGGGAGAAGAAAGATTGCGCTTACCTGGAACATGCTCGATGGTCTCCAGATTGTCACTACCTACCTTTAGTGGGACCTCGTCATTGAAGTAGGCATACCATGTCGTTTAAGAAACCAGCTGCTTGGCTAGGAGTCAAACATTGGACAACCCCTAGACAAGTATTTAAACCCCATGTAGAAAATAATATTCAAAGATTACCAAACGAATTGCAAGAGAAGATCTACAAGGACATTTGGCAGGGACTTGCCAGAGCCAAATCTCACTTTGTGAGTGTAGAACTTTTATGTCGAGAAATTCACAAGAGGAAATTGACAAAAGTCAACAAACAAGTCCGATTTCTCTGGATCAAGGGTGCGTTCTTCCTACTATTTCGCTTTAGACCATTTACATTTGAAGATTTTATTGACATTCTTGACCGTTTCCTGGAATGGTAGTGGTCAGAAATTACTCACTACGTTCATTACTTTCGCTCTAGGGGAAGTGTTTGAGGTAAGAGAAAAGAGGTATAAAAACAGACTAATATGCCACGACCTTTATCATTCGTGATACAACAGATTCCGTGGAAGGAAATCAATGACACTATTGAAACGGTGGAGGATTACGATCGTCTATTACAAGAACTGTGTCCATTGAATTGGGGTCGACGTGTAGTGTGTGTCTTAGTGAATTGCTTTCTGGGATTTCGTTTACCAGCCGATTCCTTGTGGACTCTTTACGAACAGTACATACCACTCCAAAAAGCATGAAAGTGGCCCCTTTAAATGTACACGAGAGACTCATTCTGCTCATAGCTTTGCGCTTTCATCTTGATACTTCTCAACCTCTACGGGAAAATAAGATTCGTCAACTTTTAGGCACTGAAGATGTGTGCTACGACGTGTGTGTAGCTTGTGACTTGCACCCTCACTGGAAAGATGTACATGACTGGAAAAGTTGGGGGTTTGAGGCATGGACAAAAGAAGTGGCGCACTATGCCAAAGATTTGTAATCCTAAAAAATTAAAACGTTCAGTGAAAAAAAGTAACTTTTAAACCAGTTTT
>JAECUM010042293.1:0-46600 GCA_016617855.1 Megalonaias nervosa
TCGGTGGTTCTTTCCGTGGATTTCCCGGTTTCTTCCTCCACCATTAATACTGGCCGCCATGTATAGCCTATCGTGTGCTGAAATGTGGCGTTAAGCCCCACAACAACAACAACAACAACAACATTATATATATATATATATATATATATATATATATATATATATATATATATATGTACTTTATGCAGTTATATAACTTTGTCCACAATCTCACCAACAGTTGCATGTATTATTGGGTAACTGAATTGTCAGATTCATTTAGTACCTTTTCCCCTCAAATACTTTCACATACAACCAGTGTCCAATACAGTCACTGTCAAACATGGGTAACACAGTCTGATAACATCAGATCACAACCCACCAGGGTTAAAACCACCAATTGCCAACTGAAAATGTGAACAGTGTAAACTGTATGCAAGGAGAAATTCTCGTGGAGATGAATTTGAATATGTTCATACTAAGGTAAGACTGTGCATTGTTCTTGTTCAGTGATGTTTCAATATTACACGATTTAAAGGTCACCGGCCATACTGCAACATTTTTCTTTTTACATCAGATTTGCATTACATGATTAAAAGTAGTTGTACTCGCACAAAAAGAACAAAACAATTATCAACTGTAAAGAAGAAAAAATAATTTAATTACTCGAAATAAAAGTATACAACGCTGATATTTCCCCTTAGCTACGATTTCCCACCTATAAAGGACGCCAACCGGAAATGACGTACATTTATCCCACAAGCCGAAGTACATGCTTCTTGTTGTCGAAAAATAAAATACTATAAACTATGGATAGAGAACATTTAGATGAAACTACTAAAAACTAATTTACTGTTCAGCCTTATATCGATATGCGTGCATGACGCACTAGATTGTGTCACTTTCAAAACAGCAGCAACGAGAGTGAACAGACGATTTTGTTGGAGTCCTTATTTACGAAAAATAAAGGTTCGTACAAAAGATCAAAATACAAGATCAATAACGCTAAACTAAAAACCTCTAACCGACCGAGAGTTCTCTAATAGGGTTTGCTCATTTTGTTACTTTATCTTTGATGTTTTCATTTTTTTTTTATGCGTGTTTGTTTACTTGTCGGACACTCACTGTTGGTCCTCACCCTCACTGCTGCTGTGGTGTCAACCAAAACTTTTATCGAGACCTACACGATACCTCGACCAAGGATCGTGTAAATTTATCGTGATAAATCCGTGTGGGGTAGCCTGTGCTTTTGAAAAGAAGTTTTTGAACTTAATCATGTCCATATCCCCATAATACCAAGTTTGATGAATATTTCGCAGAATATGTGTATTGACTCCATTAAATACAACTAAAATATTGCAGTTGTCTCTGATCACTTTAAGCATTTGTGTATATCACTGAGTAACATGAATCACATCTGTATTTTTGTGCCTGCCTCGGGGAAAATATCTGAGCTGGATTTGATTGTTTGACCAGCATCACATCATCGTATTCTACGAGATTATTAATAAATCCATCGAGGACATCCACAGATGGGGCTTCATCAATATCGGTGATAAAATCAATAATATCATTACCATCTTCATCCAGCAATTTTGCATTTTCATTAAAATCTTTAAGCACATCATAACATCCCTGATTGTCTATGGATGGTGCCACTAAATATAACTTATCCCACTTGAGTTATCGCATTATTAGATTAACCAACAATTGCGTCTTACCACTTCCAGATGGGCCTATGATAATTGCTTTGATAGAATTTGGTACCGCTGGATGATGCTTGACTGGCTCTTGTTTTCGTGTCGCTGAGAAATTAATGATATCCATGTTGTACAAATATGTAATAGATAATATGGATGTGTATTGTGTTCGATGCAGATTGCCCACTCCAACCAGTGGATTAACAACAGTAATAGCAAAAAATAAAAAGCGTGCACTTGCAGGAATGTGTGTGAATGGTGGTACAAAAAAGTACAAATTTATTTCGTCCTTGATGAATATCAAGAGTGGTGATATCGCTGCTTCACTGGGAAAATTACCAAGAGTTCCATGGGCTAAATACCCTGGTGAGAAACATCCTCCTGGATATAATTATTGTGGTCCAGGAACTCGACTTGATATCTGACTTGATGAATGAGACCAACCAAGACCTGGAGAGTATCCAATAAATGCGATTGATCAAGCGTGTCACGTTCATGATGTTGCGTATAAAAATAAAGATTTACAACGACGACATATTGCTGACGTGAAATTGATCCACTCATTAAATTCCATAAAAAATAAATCTCTCAGAGAAAAACTTGCTAGGTTCCTAGTAAAATCTGCGATGAAAGGTAAACTGTAGCTAGGGGCCAGTAATTAATCAATTGATTATTATTACAATGGAATTGGTTTACTATAGCCCAAGAGCATATTGGAGGGGTAGAGCAGCGATTAGTAAACTTGCTGATGCAGCGAATGTCACACGTTCTGTTGCTGCAGATTGGTTAGCACGACAGGCAATATGGCAAATTTATCTACCACCACCTAAGAAAATTCAGTATGCACATTTTGATGTCAGCACTCCCAATGAAGTTCATCAAGCAGATATTTTGTTTTTACTACTCAATACCATTAAAACTGGCAGACGTCAATCACGCACATACAGATGCGTGTTAACTGTCATTGACGTTGCAAGTAGATATAAAGAAGCAGAACCATTATCAACATAAACAGCATCTGAAGTTGCATCTGCGTTTGAACGAATTTATCAACGAGGACCCTTGCAATGGCCACAGCTACTACAGGTTGATCCTGGCAAAGAATTTCTTGGTGCAGTATCATCTCTGATGAAAAAACATAATGTTAAAATCAGACGAGGACACACTGCAATTCATCGTGATCAGGCAGTCATTGAGCGATTTAATCGAACACTTGCCGTGTGGTTATTTGGATATAAATATGCGCAGGAAATATCTCTGAATAAAGTTCAGAAAGACATGAGATCTCATGAATGAGTTGCAAGACTACCAAGTGTGATAGCTGCATTAAATAATGAAATTACTCGTGCAACTGCCATGAAATCTATTGATGCAGTCACAAAGAAGTATATACCAATACAACGACATGACTCTTTCACAAAACGACCAGTACTAGGTAATGTGACTGTAAGATACTTATATGAACCAGGTGAACTTGAAGGGGGTAAAATAAAGTACAACTGATCCTGTTTGGAGTGTGACCACACATAATATTTCCAGCGTGGTAAGATCCACGGGTAGACCTGCAATCTACAGACTAGATTCAATTGCACCTCAGCATGGATTTCTACGTTAACAATTACAAGTAATTCCTGAAGACACAATTACCACTGCGTTCACTTTTGTAAACTGGCACCCCTATGTCGATTACATTCAAGACAGGTCAGTATTACATTTTCGCGTGTGTGACCAAGACTACTATTAATTCTATCTATGGTAAACTGTCATGGATTATTATTCAAATACTGCCACAACATTAATGTGTTACAGCTCGCACAATGATTATTCTGTCGTCATTTCAGTGTCATAATCAATTCAGCATCGAGATCAAAGTCGCGCTTATTTTTTTTGTCATATTGCTTATAACCAGATAAAAAAAAATTATTACATCATCACCATTGCTAGCAGTTGATTGTTATTTTCTGTGAAGCATATGATAACCCTCCGCAGCTGAGATATTCTTCTGACTCGAGACACTGCAAGATAAACTAAATTTGACCATGCGATCTGATCATCAACAATCCAGATATTTGTATCAGAAATAGTTAATCCCTGTGACGAGTGAATCGTTATATCATATCCTAGTGTCCATGGAGTTTTGTCCATTGTTAACGCGCTCTCAACAGCACTGACAGGAACTAAACAATATCATTTAACACAAGATTTTTTTTATTACCGCAACCTGGAATCTCAACTTCAGTATTCTGTCATCGAGTATTTGCTGGGTGATAACATAATGGTACAGGTAGATTTGAAAAATTTTCTTTATGTAACAGAAATAATTGTTATTGAAGTGTATCACGAACTATCTTTCTACTTGCAACTATCAAATCAGCAGGTCTCCATAAATTCCAAAAACCATTTACATGTGTTTCTGGAATTACTTCACGCATTATCTCACACTGTTTTTTATCCAGCTGCAGTCTGATTAACTTTTTAAATTCTTTCAGTGGTTCATCAATAGCTTTATGATCATCAGTTATTTCTTCGTAATAATCTACAGATGTTTTTAATCATTTATGTGGAGACTGTCCAACAAAAGCTATGATCACCACACATTATTCCAACAGTATTTTTCATTGACGACCAGTCAAGGAATATTTTTAATACTTCCAATGACACCGTACATATTTCATCCCAAATAATAAGCTTGGGAATATATTTCTTACCCATTCGCTGTGAAGTCCATTTATTTCCCTTCCATCAAAAGAAACTATGATACATACATGAATTAACTCCACGCTCAGTCATTTCACTGGCAAGTCTATGTGTGGGTTTCAAAACAACCATTTCTGAACAACTGTTTAGGAATAATTCAATCGCACGTGTTGTTTTACCAGAACCACCACACCGATTAAGATAAACAGTTTTATGTCTGGCCACAGGATCAAATACTGATGGCAACAGTGCAGATTTTAATACTTGATTATTATTCTTGTAGTATGTCCCCTTAATTTCAACGTCGGCAGATTCAGACTAAGTATATTTTCTCGTTTTATTCTCCATTTCCCCCTTGATGCATCAGCGCCGATATGTAATTGTTTTAACAAATCCACATATTTTTTATTTATATAAAATGAATCTGTGGCAACTCTAACCGCGGTATCAGGAAATCTGTTTATCATCGATAATAAATTTATCGAAACATATGCTAACATCAAAGATCTTAAATGAGTAAACTGCAGTGACCCACCATCAGTATAGCTCACAATTGTACCTAATTCAGTTCCATCTGATAAATAAGCATTACTTCGACTTATAAATGTGTTTTTCTCCATTGTATCAGCAATTATAAAATCGAGTTCAGCATCGTCCATAATTAATCTTATACAATGTCATTTATCATCACATGAACTACCCTGAGTAAACTTACCGGTTATTTTTCTGCCGAGATCCATTGCAACTTTATTTTCATAATCAGTTATATCAGGATTTTCATCATGAGAATATTTCTTTTGCTGTGGCAACCAAATTTATTTCTGCAGATGATACGATATTATTGCTTCACTTACAACCAACGATATTAAAATTTTATTATCAAGCATATAGCGTAATAGTACTGTTGAAGCCCAATATTTTTCTGAGAAATGACGGCCAAACCAAGCATAAGTAATCAGATGGAGATTTTCCGTAAACGAAAACGATTTAATACATGTGAATCCAATCAAATCAAAATCTGGCAGGGGTCCATTTGTCGCAACTCTGGTCATCTTGGGTGTTGGATGTCCAAATCTCTTAAAGTATTCAGAACACTCTCCGTTTTCAAGAAAACTTCCAGGATAGCATGCTATACCATATCAACTGAGATAACATCGCTATAATCGTATTTAGTATTCCACAATCCGCCGTGTCCATATTCAATGCAGCTGTGTTGAATATCTTCAAGAAATTCCAATCGTGTCTGCTTCCTTGAACTGTTCTCCTGAGCAAGGTGAGCAGCAACTGATGGGACGGTAAAACAATTATTCAGCAATTGTCCAACCCTGACATCGTCAGGGGTATAGTTTAACGCAAGATTTGTCATTTCTTCGTGGAGAGATTCTGCATGATAAATGTCTCCATTCAGCCGTACAAAGTGATCATAGTTTACAGATTCTGGACTTTGAAATAACCACATGGACACAGGGTCACTCTTACTGATATTTCTGATAAAATCAAATATATGATCATTATAAAATTTAACTGTTCTATCTCGTGGAAATATTGTTACAGCCGATGTCCATGCATGTGCGTTATGATCAATAATCTCTATCAGAGCTCCTCTTGATTCATATTTCGATTTAAACAAAATCTCTCTGGTTAAATGTCTTCACTGTTATTGGGAATTTTAATTTCTATCCCAGCTCAGTAACATCGCTGATAGATGCTCCAGTATCTTTAACTGTTTCTGCCCACTCATTTATTTTTTTACGTTGTAAATCCGTAAACCATTTCCACATATCACGTTTGTGAAGTGTTCTGTAACTCACTCAGCTACACCATTTAAGCGAGAAAATTTCATCGGTTTGAGATCAGCAATGCTCAGTTTATCATTTAGCGGATATATCGCATAAACAGCTGCAGTCACAGGATACGCTCGTTCATAATATGATTTGTCGATATCAGTCAACACTCTTGGTTTGGAATTTTTATTTAACATGACAGTATTATTTCCAGTGTGTGCATGGACAGGGTCACGTTTGTCACAGATAATTCAATTGTCGTCATCTGTCTCTACAATAAATTTTATTAGAATGAAATATCTTTCATTGTCGAGATAGTTAATAATCTTTGCTGCTCGCTCATTCTGGTATCGACAATATTCATGATTCTGAATGTTGACCACACATGAGCTGCATCATCATCGCGAAATTCCTTCTTGGCTTTATGGATACCATCAGTTATATCCCTATTCGTTAAAGCCAGATCTTACATCAAAAAGCTAAATTTAGGTTTCGACAGTTTGTCAAGATTGAATCTAGCTGTAGTGGGCTTAATTGCGGATAATATCTCAAACTCCTCCATATTATAATTAAGGCAAATATATATTTAAATTGAAGTTTAATTATATATATATATATATATATATATATATATATATATATATATATATATATATATATATATATATATATAGTGATTCAAGCAAACAAATACAAATTGTTAATGATAGGTTCTACAACTCTTTGTAACAAAGGTTGTGTAAATGAATTCTGTGGATACCACATGCAAAGCATTTGAAGAGGGAGTCTAAGACCAAAACCATGTTTACGGTATGGTGTTGGGGTCAGAGGAGAAATTCAGTTGTGTGTGCAGTGTGGTGGTAAAAAATACAGAGAGCTGAAACGATATTATGATTAAAAAAAATAATACCGATGAAGTCGAATCTCCCATAAGAAGTGCTGAAGACTATCTCGCCAGATTTTCAAAATAAAAATTTAGACAAATAATATTATTATATAAATGGAACAAAATGAATTTGTAACACATCCCATCATCAAGAAGTATGAAGCATCTGATTGTATCATCAGGAACTGTCCATTAAAAAAAACCAGTTGGTTTCATCATTAATACTAGTTATCTCATGTTCTGTGCTAGGGGAAAACATCTGTCATAGATTCATGTACGAGTGTTTTCATTTAATAATTGAAAACGGCCTTGTGATTGATCATATTGATTCAGATCCGAAATATAAGTCTTTGTGTAATTTACGAGTTGTTACGCAAAGCCAGAATTCTGCATGTGGAAATACTGGTAAGCACAAAGTGGTTGGAAGGAGGGTTGTTAAGTCTGTAAATGTAGAAACAGGCGAAGAAATGATAATTCCATCGATGAATGCAGCTGCCAAATATTTTGATATTCAATCGCGTTTGGTACAATATGTCGCGGATAATACAAGAAAATCGGCATTTTCAAATAAATACGAACAAAAAATACCATTTGAATATTACACACATGAAGGGAGATAACTCTTTCAAGCAAAGCTGTCTCTAGTAGAGTAATTAAGCAGTTGCCGGGCTTGTTACTGCGTAATACCGCGATTCTTTTTTGTGTCGTATTCAGTAACTTAACTGTCTGTCAGTGGAGAAGTATAATTTGTAACAGAGAAAGATATTTACACCTTTTGACTTTCCCTGATAAATTCAGATAAACAATAAAATACTTTTGAATTTTGTTGTAGTTTGTCTTGCAAGACGAAGCAAGATAACTCAATTACATAATGATAGAGCTTGTATTTTTTTTTATTTACTGATGAATAATATTTTTTGCTGGTTTTTTAAGAAACCTCTTTGTTTTCATGATTCTCGGGTTTCTGACTTTCTTCTGATTTTGTCAGGGATAATAATTAAGAAAAAAGAAAAATACAAACAGCGAATAAGCCACGCTCGTTGTGTAAGCTACATTTGGATTTCCAAGTATTAGTCAGCTTATATTGAATACAACCCGTATCTTATTTGGGGTCTGCCCCGTTTTGCTCGAACTTCAACAGAGAAAAGTACACTCTCCCACCATGTCACCACGTGGTGGGTGTACTTTTGCACTCCCCGGGGTTGATGGGGCGGGGGGGGGGGAAGAGTGTGCAGAAATCTGTTGAACGTAGAGATGTCCCCCCCCCCCGTTTATGTGTGTGTATGTCTGTACATAAATATATATTTGTAAATATGTAAATATTTCTTCTGTCTGTAAATATATGTAAATATTTCACATTACCCTCCGAAATTACTAGAATGTCATTTGGCAATCTAGGAGTTCACGTGGGCGTTATATATAATGCTGTAAATTGCGTGATATAATGCTGTAAATACGCTACCATAAGTAAGATCCTATGCTGTGCCGTCCATATATATATATACTGTAAATATTTCATCACCCTCTGAGCCTGCTAGAATGTTGTTTGGCAATCTAGGGGTTCACATGGGGGTTGTATATAATGCTGTAAATAGCTTGATACCACGTAATGCTGTAAATACGTTACCATAAGTAAGATTCTATGTTGTGCCGTCCATAGTTAAGTTAGTTAAGGTTTTTATACTGTAAATATTTCGTCACCCTATGAACTTGCTAGAATGTCGTTTGGCAATCTAGGATTTCACATGGGGGTTGTGCTGTAAATATATGTTGTGTAAAATATTTTTTTTATTTTAAATAAATATTTACTATATATAATGAATTACGAAAATATTAATGCTATTATTTCTGCAATTAAAAAATTACAACATGACGGTATAAAAATATCTGATCAACTTAATCCTGAAAAAAATTATGTGTGATTTTGAATCATTACAACAACGAAAATTTGAAATAAATATACACTACCAGCTGATTATAGATTTATAAAGTTGATTCAGCAAGCAATGTTACAATCCTTGGCAATAGTTACAGATAAGCAGGTTAAACTATTTGTTCCCCTCGCACATGCAATTGAAGAAAAAAATAGATTAAAATTATCTCACGAATACGAAATAAAAAAGATTGTGAATACTCGCGTAAGGTAGTTGGAAAGATTATGTCTGATTGTAAAAGTGAAAGTGATGTCACCAGTGACTGTGATGATTGTGAAAACACTGTCACCGTGACTGTGGTAACAGCTAAACAAAGTGAAAGTAGTAAAAGTTGTGAAAGCGAAATGATTGTAACAGCTAAACAAAGTGATAGTGATTCTGTCAAGGGGAATAATTCATTTCTGACTATAGTAAAAAAAAAATATTTATTTATATTTGTTCTGAATCAGATTTATTCTGATAATATTTATTCAGATTATAATATTTATTAAGAATCAGATAATAATATATATTTTGTTCACATTATAATATTTATTCAGAATCAGATTATAATAATAATTATTTTATTCTGATGATAATATTTACTCAGAATCAGATTATAATAATAATATTTATTTTATTCTGATAATATTTACTCAGAATCAGATTTATTCAGATTATAATATTTACTCACATTCTGATTTATTTTGATAATATTTACTCAGAATCAGATTATAATAATATTTATTTTTTATTCTGATAATATTTATTCTCAATCAGATTATAATATTTACTCAGAAGCAGATTATAATATTTCCTCAGAATCAGCTTATAATATTTTATTTAGAATCAAATTATAATATTTCTTTTTATTCTGATAATAATATTTTTATTCTGATAATATTTATTTTTGTTCTGATAATAATATTTACTCAGAATCAGATTATAATAATATTCATTTTTTTAATCTGATAATAATATTTATTGAGAACCAGATTTATTTTAAGCTGATCAAATTCAATACAAGAATGTGCATGATCCAGAATCTGATCTCTATCGCACACAATCGTAATAACA
The DNA here is from genome assembly GCA_016617855.1 of Megalonaias nervosa. Taxonomy (NCBI): domain Eukaryota; kingdom Metazoa; phylum Mollusca; class Bivalvia; order Unionida; family Unionidae; genus Megalonaias; species Megalonaias nervosa. The sequence continues at coordinate 10,037 of JAECUM010042293.1, forward strand.
TGTTCTTGCTGCAGTTCATTTAACTGTTCCAGCATTAACAAAAATTTTTCATCGCCGTATTCATCAATAATTATATTAACACTAAATTTTTCTGAGTGTGGAGGTGTCAATATTGTTCTGACGGCACTTTCAAGTACCTCTTTGTTGTATATAAAAACTCTCACCTGTTGGTACATATATAATACCACATAAATAATTGTGAGAATTTGTTTTAGTTTACAAAATCCTAGATCTTGTTTTACGATGACGCTCTATGAGCATACATACAGATTTATATTAATAAATTTCCACCTTAGATCAATCAAGTGTCCAGTTTGGTCAGTAAGTTTGAAATGCATCCTTGATAATAGCGGATTATGACATCTCAGAGAAACAGGATTAATTGGTTCTGATACATTTAAATGTACTGGTGCGATTTGCGGAGTAAATGTATATAAAACGTATCCTTGCTGGGCCAGATTGGATTTTTCAAGATCTACTTGATAGCTACCATCAATTACATCACACACAAGGTTGGCTGCGATCCTTGATGTGATATTTACAATACCTGGTGAAATATGACGGCCTCCACCGTATGGATCGTTATTGTGTTTGAAAATATTTGCTGGCGGAACTATTTTTCTCCATGCTTCGAGAAACTTTGGAAAGTTTTCATTGATCACGTCGCTGCCTGATTTTTTTAGTTCAGTTCTGTCAGATCCTGGAAATGTAGATTTCTGTAATTGTTCTCGTTATTTTGAAATGTTCGGTAACTTTTTGTGATCCTCCATTATTAAAATGAATTATAATTTCTTCGTTGGCGTAATAAAGATGTTCTGCAATTGTATTTAAGATTATTATTGTTTCGATGATTTGTTGTGTTTTGTATCTTCAGAATAAATATTGTTGTACTTGAAAATAAATTTTTTAAATCATTAAGAAATTTTTCATGTTCAGCTTTTATATCACCTGAATAAGATTTTAAATAATTTCTGCTAATTTCCTTCACTGAGTTTACCAAGATGTCGTGTTGATTTATGACGGTTTTTTTTAAAATCATATTCTGTGTTAATTAAAACTTGTCCTGTATTATAATTAATATATTGTCGTAAATTTTTTTCAAAGCTAAAATCTTTTGTGGGTTTTGTCCGTGAGAAATTCATATTTGCTTGGTTCTGGAGGTCTCTCATATACAGACGACACTTCAGGCCATCCTAATACGGTTCTTATCGATGATTGATATATATCTACGACATAGTCTGGTGAATTTATTTCAATCGCCGCTGATAACGTTGGCTCGTGAACAGTGATAGGTGTCTTGTATTCTTTTCCTGTAATAGATTTATTCTGCATTGAAATTCATCATTGATCTGTTTGATCTGATAACTGCCCGTTGAAATACCAACAACTTGCCAATCTGGAATTCCATCACCCTTATTTTTATTTCCAAATACCAGTGAATTATTTGCTTGCAACTCACCAAATGACATTGATCTAATATTTGGCCAACTGTAATAAACTCGTAATTGTACTAGCGCTATATCTTTGGCTGGAATCGCAGTTGGAAAGCTAACGCCGAACTCAGGATTAGTCGAGCTTGTTGATATCAATGTGGTTTTCGACGGTGTTGTATTAGTGACGATCTGTTGATATTATTATCTAAACCCTGATTCTAAATCAGGATTTTAATTCCCGCTTTGATCTCGCTTCATTAATTCTAGATCCAGGTATTCCATTGGATTTTTTTTTCGTCAAATACTTCATTGTAAGTTTTTATTATCGTTGTGAACTCCTCCTCGGATATTTTACCATCACTGAGATACGACGAAATCAACGATGATAGTTTAGAGTACGCTAACATCGCCGCGTGCAGTTTTATTGTGTACTAGTGTAATTTTGCGTTTGTGCATGTAGCTATCTTCTTTGCAATAATATTGAAAATACCAGCAATTGTTGTTGCAGATGAAACACAAATTGCTTCAACTGCTGTCGACGTCATTATTATTGTTGATAGTAATACGCCGGTTCCAGCGATGATAGCGGACGCTGAATACACAACTACGTCAACGACAACTACACGTCTGCGATATTTTTTTACTTTTACTGTATAATCGTCAATGATATCTTTCAGTTTGGTTTGCCACTCACATACTTGATTGTATCTGTAATGTTGAACGTCGATTGGGTTTTGATTCATTATATTTTAAGTAGGTGGTAGTTTACGACTAATTCAAGACACCAATAGTACAACACGGGGTTGCCTTTTTCTTTGCGTTCTACCATAAATGTTACTTCGTCGTTTTGGTCTAGTAATGCTAACAATACAAAAGGTCCAGATTGTTGAAGACGGAGTAAAATTGAGGACCATGCCGTAAATTTTCTATCACCGATTACTGAGAACCTGTATATACCGGTAACCTCAGCGCGATGTTTGATAGATTTATTGAGTGGTGTCCATAATGCTGATCCAGACGCTACTGCATGTACTACACTGTCGGTAATCGTTTTGATTTCAGAGAGTTTAATATCAATAACCGCTGGATTTCCAAAAAATTCATTAATAGCTCTATGTTTCTACGAAAATTTACAAACATTTATACGTGAGTAGAAAATTCAGATCTGAATGTTGTCTTTCCATCATTGATTGTCATTAACGATGTCATCATCGGGATGTTTCTATTGTCGACGTATTTCTTCGTTGCAGCGTCATCGTTTGATTCTGGTTCTCCAAGACCAGTAATTTCATTATTAGTCATGTTGAGAAAACCAGTCATTGTATCACCGGCGGTTAGTAAACGATCATCAATCTCAGTTCTGATAGTGGCGTTGCTGCTGTCTACGTATCTTTTTGTTGCCACATCATCGTCTGATTTTGGTTCTCTCACATTGATGATTGTATTTTTACTCATGTTGAGATCGCCATACATAATATCTCCAATTCTTCTGATACGTCCTGCAATTTCTTACATTGTTAAGACTGATTCATCTGAATTTTTAATTTTACCGTTTTTAGTAAATACGGCTAAGTTATCTTCTGTCGCGCCTGAAACTCGCAGAATAATATCTGTCAACGGGATATTGCTTCACTTTAACCGTCCTTGCTGATCCTGACAAACAACGACTTCATTTTGGTCCACATTTGCGAGACTCAAAAGATAAGCGAGTTCATCCTTGATATCGTTAAGAATTAAATATTTGGATAAGTCGCCTTGCTGAGTTTTAATCAGGCGAGCAGATCTTCCGTAAATATCCACCATTATACTTTAAGATTTGTTTAAAATGTTGGACAACGTGGTATACTCTTGCACGACTTTATGAGGTGGCATTAGGGACCTTGACACAACGTCGAGTACAGCACAGCAATTACTTCCCGACCACATATTGGCGGATCGGTTACTGTCTGTGTTGGTGATGTTGAATACCAGATTGGAATCCTTTGAAGTCTGTCAACATATTTTAAAAATTCTTTTGGTGGCGCCAACCCATTCGAATCGAAATAAACAATTACACGTGGATCAGTTGCGTATGCAACCCAATGAGGACGTAAAACTCTCCGAAATTAACACAAGACTCAACGATATTGTCAGTGGAATTCCTGATATATTTGAAAGAAAAAAAACTAATCTGATTAAAATTCCTCACAAGCAGATCATCCAACAAGTATACACAGTATCATCAGGATCATCAACATGGTCAGAGCAAAATAACACCATCAAACACACCGCGGAAGTCACTGGTGTGTATAGGCTGTCCGTGTTCAGCTCTGCAAAATTTAGGATTTTTACCACGTATCCATGGCGTCATTCAACCGATGATTTTTCTGGAGCTGTGTCTGTTGTGTTAAATAAAGATGCCGAAGAAATATTTATACTGGAATCATCTGATAAAATATTAACCGCTGCGTCTTACTGGTGGTGTCTGGAATTTGTCGCTGAAACACCTCAATTAATCACTTAATAAAAATATAATGATCGACGTTCAGGAGTACAGATACAATCAAGTATGTACATGGCAAACCACTGAAAAATATTGTTGACGATCATACAGCAAAAGTAAAAAATATCGCAGACGCGTGGTTGTCGTTGATGTAGTTGTGTATTCAGTTTCTGCTATCATCGTTGGAATTGGTGTGATATTATCAACAATAACAATGACCGCGCCTGTAGTTGTAACAATCGTCGTTTCGGCTGCAACAACAATTGCTGGTATTTTCAATATTATTGCGAAAAAGATAGCTACATGCACAAACGCAAAATTACACTAGTACACAATAAAACTGCACGCGGCGATGTTAGCATATTCTAAACTATCATCGTTGATTTCGTCGCATCTCAGTGATGGTAAAATATCCGAGGAGGAATTCGCAACGATAATAAAAACTTGCAATGAAGTATTTGACGAAAAAATAATGGAGCAAGATCAAATCAGTATTCCTGATTTATAATAATAATAATAATAATAATAATAATAATAATAATGATAATAATAATAATAATAATGTCGTCATCGCAAGAACTACTACAACTGATCGTCGTTAATACATCATCGCCAAGAACAACAATGATATCAGCGAGTTCAACCAAGCTGAGTTTAATGTTGTTTTTCCAACTGCAATTCCAGCTAACGAAATACCGCTAGCACAATTACGAGTTTATTATAGCTGGCCAAATATCAGGTCGAAATCATTCGGTGGATTACAAGCAAATAATTCGCAAATAAGAATAAACCCGACGGAACTCCCGATTGTAAAATTGTTGGTATTCCAACAGGCAGTTATCAAATAGAACAAATCAATGAGGAGTTCCAACGCAGAATTAAATCTATTACAGGACAAGAATAAAAAATAGATATTACTGTTCATGAGCCAACGTTATCATCCGCGGTTGAAATATCCACACCAGATTATGCTGTTGATATATATCAAAGTTTGATCAGATCAATGCTAGGGTGGCCAGAATCTCCACCGCTTTATAATGTACCACCAGAGTCTAAAATCGATGAATCTAAGATAAATGGCGAAAAATATATAAAAATTCCAGAATATCGAAATAAATTTCCATGGAAATATCGTGTTGGATCTGGAGATCGTGACCATGTTAATGATAGAGATAATTATATTTTAAGAAAACATTTATATTATGGAGATAGAGTTTAAAAACTACTTTTCATCGATAAAGAAAATATCAAATTGTTTTCTGACCCGATTATTTCTGAAGACGTTCGGGTATTTAGTGATCTACAAAGTCTTCTTCCTTATCACAACATTACAACGAAGACGTAAAATAACAGATAATTGAAACAATAAATCATTTAAGCACTGTTATATCAGATTTAAGATTTACCAATGATTCAATCTTATCAACTATATATTTTCATGGATCTGAACATGTTGACGCTACTGATCCATCCTATGGCGAAATTAAACAATTGTTTCTTAACCACTACAAAATAACAGAAGAACAATTACCAACATTTGTAATACCAGGATGTGATGCAGACAGGATGAAATAGTCAGTCAATGATCTTATCACACAAAAATTTCCAGACATAATTGAATCATGGCGAAAACCAATTCCGCCGCCAAGTATTCTCAAACACAACAACGATCCATATGGTGGAGGTCGTCATATTTCACCTGGTATTGTTAATATCACATCAACGATCGCAGTTAATCTAGTATGTGACGTAATTTATGGCAGCTATCAAGTAGACCTTGAAAAATCCAGTCAGGCCCAGCAAAGTTATATTTATACACATTTACACCGCAAGTCGCACCAGTACATTTAATTGTATCAGAACCAATTAGTCCTGTTTATCTACGATGTCATAATCCGCTATTATCAAGGATGCATTTCAAACTTACTGACTAAGGAATGAATCATTATATATTAATCTGTATGTGAGATCGTAAGATCTACACCAGGAAAAAAAAAAATGTTAGATAAATTATCTGAATCTGATTCTGAATAAATATTATTATCAGAATAAAAAATAAATATTATTATAATCTGATTCTGAAGAAATTATTATCAGAATAAAAAAGATCGTTATTAATATCTGATTCTGAATGAATATTATTATCAGAATAAAAAATAAATATTATTATAATCTGATTCTGAAGAAATTATTATCAGAATAAAAAAGATCATTATTAATATCCGATTCTGAATGAATAATATCAGAATAAAAAATAAATATTATTATTATCTGATTCTGGGTAAAATATTATTCTGAATAAATATTATCATTACTATCTGATTCTGAGTAAAATATTATTCTGAATAAATATTATTATCTGATTCTGAGTAAAATATCATTCTGAATAAATATTATTATTATCTGATTCTGAGTAAGATATTATTCTGAATAAATATTATTATTATTATCTGATTCTGAATAAATATTGTTATAATTATTATCTGATTCTGAGTAAAATACTATTATTCTGAGCAATTATTATTATTATTATTATTATTACTATTATTATTATTATTATTATTATTATTATCTGATTCTGAGTAAAATTTATTATTCTGAGTAAATATTATTATTATTATTATCTGAATCTGAATCAATCTTATTATTATTATCTGATTCTGAATAAATATTATTATTATTATCTGATTCTGAATAAATATTATTATTATAATCTGATATTATTATCTGAATAAATCAGAATCTGAATAATTATCAGAATAAAATAGATATTATTCTGAATAGATATTATTATTCTGAATAAATATTATCAGAATAACAATAAACATTATTACAATCTGATTCTGAATAAATATTATTATCAGAATAAAGATAAATAATCTGATTCTGAATAAATAGTATTATTATAATCTGGTTCTGACTAAACAGAATCTGAATAAAAATAAATAAAATCTGAATAAAAATAAATACTTTTTTTTACTGTAGTTAGAAATGAATTATCCCTCTTGTTTAGCTGGTACCACATTCACGGTGACAGTGTTAGTTTCGTTGTCACCACAGTCACTGATGACAGCGCTTTCACAATAACAATCATCACTGACATTACAAGCAGACATAATCTCTCTCAACTGTCTTATACGAGCATTCATGATTCTTTTTGTTTCGTATTCGTGAGATAATTCTGATCTAATGTTTTCGATTGCGTGTGCCAGTGAAACAAATTTTTTAACCTGCGTATCTGTAACTATTGCTAAGGATTGCATCATTGCTTGCTGAATCAACTCTATAAATCTGTAATCGGCTCGTAATGTATATTTATTTTCAAATTTTCGTTGTTGTAATGATTCAAAATCACATAATTTTCTGAGGATTCAGTTCATCAGATATTTTTATACCATCATGTAATTTTTCAATCGCAGAAATAATAACATTAATATTTTCAGAATTCATTATATAATAAATATTTGTTTAAAATACAAATAAAAATATTTTATACAACATATATTTATAACCCCATGTGAACTCCTAGATTGCCACACGACATTCAAGCAAGTTCAGAGGTTACATATATAATCGTAGCTCTATAGACTGCAAAACACATAATTTTAACTATGTAGTATATATATGGACGGCACACAAACCCCGTGTGAACTCCTACATTGCCAAACGACATTCTAGTAAGTTCAGAGGTTACATATATAATCTTAGTTCTGTAGACTACACAACACATAATTTTAACTATGTAGTATATATAATCTTAGCTCTATAAACGACACACACACACACAAACGGGGCCTTCTCTACGTTCAACAGATTTCTGCACACCCTCCGCCATGATTAACCCCAGGGAGTGCAAAAGTGCACCCACCACGTGGTGACATGGTGGGAGAGTATACACTTTTCGGTTGAAGTTCGAGGAAACTGGGCGGAGCCCCACTATATTAAGAAGAATTCGGCGATAATCGCCCTCCATCGACAATATGTCAGTCACGAAATAGAACTCAAGACCTCGAGTACGAGAATTCTACCCTCTAGCACTGGACCACCGGATCTCCTTACAGATATATGTTTCAGAAATTATTATGAAGTTACCTATGTTGAATTAGCAGGCAACCTACGTGCGACCCAGTATACTATTGAATAAAATCACAATTATTGTAAACTGCAGTGTGGATTTATTTCAATTTCTAAAATAAATCTCACACACGTTTCAGAAGTTACCTAATGCTGAAGAAACTGCAATGTGGATTTATTTTAATTTCTAAAATAAATATGCCTGATGTCGTTGGGAGTTCTGTAAATAAATGTTGCGTGACCTACTCAGCGGCGTCTGAGTGTATACATACATTTAAGATCTAAAAATAACCTACCTGTAATTTGCACGGCTACATTGAACATATAAAAATATAAACTACCTGGATTGCATGAATATATCTAACTTCTGAACAATCTGAATTTATCGGAGTGAAACGTTGTAAATATCCTTCTCTACAAATTATACTGATCCACTGACTACAGACAGTTAAGTGACTGAATATAGACACATACAAAAAAACAATAATCGCTACAGTAATGTAATATTACGCAGTAACAAGCGGGACAACTGCTGAATTACTCTATCAGAGAGAGATTTGCTTTACGGAGTTATCACCCTTCATGTGTGTATACTGAAATGATATTCGCTGATCAAATTTCTTTGAAAATACCGATTTTCGTATATTATTTGCGACAAAATATATTGAAACTGAGTTAATATCAAAATATTTGCCAGCTGCATTCATTGATGGAAATATTATTTCTTCGCCAGTCTCTGTATTTACAGATCTAACAGCCCTCTTTCCAACCATTTTGTGCATACCAGTTTCACCAAGTTTGCAATTCTGACGTTGTTTAACAGCTCGCAAATTACATAAAGAATTATCAAGTTTTCTACCATTGATCTGATCAATCACAGTCCGTCTTTGATTATTTTATAAAAACATTCGTACACGAATCTATGTGAGTGATACTTTTTTTCCCCAGCGCCAAATCTGAGATAACCAGTATTAGTGACAAAACCGACTGGTTCTTTCCGTTGACAGTGCCTAATTACACCATCACGAGATGCCTCATAATCCTTGATGATGGGATGCTTCACAAATTCATTTTGTTCCATTTATATAATAATATTATTTGTCTAAATCATTTTGAAAATCTGGCGAGATAGTCTTCGGCGGTTTTTTTTGGAGATTCGACTTTATCGGCGTTATTTGTTTTATCATAATATTGTTTTAGCTCTGTATTTTTTTTCCACCACATTGCAACACACAACTGAGTTTCTCCTCTAACCCCAACACCACACCGTAAACACGGTTTTGGTCCTAGACTTTCGTGCCGAACGCTTTGCATGTGATATCCACAGAATTCATTTATGCAGGCCTTGTTACAAGGATTTGAATAACAGATCATCAGCCACTTGCATTTATTGTTTGCTTGAATTATACATATAATTATACTTCAATTTAAATATATATTTGTCTCAATTATAATATGGAGGAGTTTGAGAGATTATCTGTAATTAAGCCTTCTAGAGCCAGATTCGATCTTGACAAACTGCAGAAACCTAAATTTAGTTTTTCGATGCAATTTCTGGCTTTAACGAATAGGGATATAACTGATCGTATCAGTAAAGTCAAGAAGAAATATCGCGAAGATGGTGCGGCTCATGTGTGGTCAACATTCAGAATTAAAAATGTCGTCGATGCTACAATGAATGACGAGCGATGAAGGAAGATTATTAACTATCTTGACAATCAATGATTTTTCATTCTAATAAAAAGTACTGTAGAGACAGACGACGACACTTGGATTATCCGTGATAAACGTGACCCTGTCCGTGTACACGTTGGAAGTAGGATCGTAAAGTTGAATAAAAATTCCAAACCAGGAACGTTGATTGGTATTGACAAACCATATTATGAACGAGTGTGTCCTGTAACTGCAGTTGTTTATGCGTTGTATCCGATAAATAATGAACCTAGCGTTGATGATCTCAAACCGATGAAATTACCAAGGATAAATTGTGTAGCTGAGTGAGTTACAGAACACTTTACAAACGCGATAATCGGAAACGGTTTAAAGGATCTAAGACGTAAAAAATAAATAAGTGGGCAGAATCAGTTAAAGATAGCGGAGCGTCTATCAACGACGTTGCTGAACTGGGAAAAGAAATTAAAATTTCCGATTACGGTGAAAACACTAACCGGAGAGATTTTGTATAAATTAAAATATGAGTCAAGAGGAGCTCCGATAGAAATTATTGATCATAACGCACATGCATGGACGTCCGCGGTGACAATATTTCCACGAGACAGAACAGTTAAATTTTATAATGATCATATATTTGATTTATCAGAAATATCTGTAAGAGTGACCCTGTGTCCGTGTGGTTATTTCAGAGTTCAGAATCTGTGATCTATGATCAGTTTGTACAGCCTAATGGAGACATTCATCGTGCAGAATCTCTCCACGAGGAAATGAAAAATATTGCGTTGAAATATACCCTTTACGATGTCAGGGTTGGACAATTACTGAATAATTGTTTTACCGTTCCATCAGTTGCTGCTCACCTTGCTCAGGAGAAAAATTCATGGTCACCGACAAGATCGGAATTTCTTGTTGATGTCCATCGTAGTTGTAATACGGACACGGCGGATTGTGGAATACTAAATACGATTATAGCGACGTTATCTCAGTTGATATGGTACCATGTTTTCCTGGAAGTTTTCTTGGATACGGAGAGTTTTCTGAATATTTTAAGAGATTCGGACATCCAACACATGAGATGACCAGAGTTGCGATAAATGGACCCCTGCCAGACTTTGACTTAACCGGATTCGCCTGTATAGAGTCATTCGAATTTACGGAAAATCTCCATCCGATTACTTATGCTTGGTTTGGCCGTCATTTCTCAGAAAAATATTGGGCTCCAATAGTACTATTACGATATATGCTTGATAATAAAATTTTAATATCGTTGGTTGTAAGTGAAGCGATAATATCGTATTATTCACAAAAACAACTCTGGTTACCACAGCAAAAGAAATATTCTGATGATGAAAATTCTGATATGACTGATTATGAAAATAAAGTTGCAAAAGATCTTGTTAGGAAAATAATTAGTAAATTTACTCAAGGAGGATCATATGATCATAAGCGACAGTGTACAAGATTAATTATGGACCATGCTGACTCGATTTTATAAATGCTGATACAACGGAGAGAAACACATTTATAAGTCGAAGTAATGCTTGTTTATCAGACGAAACTAAATTAGGTACAATTGTGAGCTATACGGATGGTGAGTCACCGCAGTTTACTCATTTAGGATCTTCGATGATCGCGTATGTTTCGATAAATTTATTATCGATGATAAACAAATTTAGTGACACCGCGGTTAGGGTTGCCACAGATTCATTTTATATAAACAAAAGATATTTGGATTTTCTAGAACAATTGCATATTGGCAATTAAGCATCATGGGGCGAATGGAGAATAAAACACGAAAACATATTTAGTTATTCTGAATCTGCCGACGTTGAAATTAAGGGGACATACTATAAGAATAGCAATCAAGTATTAAAATCATCAGCACCATCGGTATATCATCCTGTGGCCAGACATACAACTGTTTACCTTAATGGGTGTGGTGGTTCTGGTAAAACAACGCGTGCGATTGAATTATTTAATTGTTCAGATATGATTGTTTTGACACCTACACATAGACTCGCCAGAGTAATGAACGAACGAGGAGTAAAATCTCAAACTTATCATAGTTTCTTCCGATGCTGCGGAGACGCATGGACTTCATCACGGATGGGTGAGAAATATATTCCTAAGATTATTATCTGGGAGGAAGTATGCACGGTATCGTTCGAAGTATTTAAAATATTTCTTGACTGGTTATTGACAAAGAATAGTGCTGTGATAATGTGTGGTGATCATGGTCAACCGCCGCCTTTTGTTGCGCAGTCTCCACATAAGTGGTTAAAAACATTAGTAAATTATTACGAAGAAATAACTGATGATCATAGAGCTATTGATGAACCACTGAAGGAGTTTAAATAGTTAATCAGACTGCAGCTGAATAAAATACAGTGTGAGATAATGCGTGAAGTAATTCCAGAAACTCCTATGAATGATTTTTGGAATTTATGGAGACCTGTTGATTTCACTGTTGCAAGTAGAAAGATAATTCGTGATAAACTTCAACAGCAATTATTTCTGTTACATAAAGAAAATTTTTCAAATCTACCTGTACCATTATGTTATCGCCCAGCAGATACTCGACGACAGAATATTGAAGTTGAGATTCCAGGTTGCGGTGATAAAGAAAATCTTGTGTTAAATGATATTGTTTTAGTTCCTGTCAGTGCTGTTGAGAGCGAGTTAACGATGGACAAAACTCCGTGGACACTAGGATACGTTATAACTATTCACTCGTCACAGGGATTAACTATTTCTGATACAAATATCTGGATTGTCGATGGTAGAATCGCATGGTCAAATTTAGTTTATCTTGCAGTGTCTCGAGTCAGAAGAATATCTCAGCTGTGGAGGGTTATCATGCGCTTCACAGAAAATAACAATCAAACTGCTAGCAATGGCGATGATGAAATAAGGAAAACATTAACTGGTTATAAGCAATGTGACAAACCAAAAATAAGCGCAACTTTGATATCGATGCTGAATTTATTATGACACTGAAACAACGACAGAATAATCATTGTGCGAGCTGTAACACATTAATGTTGTGGCAGTATTCGAATAATAATCTAAGACAGTTTACCGTAAATAGAATTAATAGAATGCTGACCTGTCTTGAATGTAATAGACTTAGGGGTGCCAGTTGACAAAAGTGAACGCGGTGGTGATTGTGTGTCTTCAGGAATTACTTGTAATTGTTCGCGTACAAATCCACGTTGAGGAGCTGTTGAATCTAGTCTGTAGATTGCAGGTCTACCCGTGGATCTTACCACGCTGGAAATTTTATGTGTTGTCACACTCCAAATAGGATCAATTGCACTTTTTTTAGCCCCTTCAAGTTCACCAGGTTCATATAAGTATCTGACAGTCACATTACCTAGTGCAGGTTGAGAGATAGAGTCATGTCGTTGTATTGGTATATATTTCTTTGTAATCGTGCTGATGGGTTTCATAGAAGTTGCACGAGTAATTTCATTATTTAACGCAGCTATCACACTTGGTAATCTTGCAACCCATTCACGAGATTTCATGTCTTTCTGAACTTTATTCAGAGATATTTCCTGCGCATACTGATACCCAAATAACCGCTCAGCAAGTGTTCGATTAAATCGTTCAACGATTGCCTCATCGCGATGAATTGCAGTGTGCCCTCGTCTGATTTTAACATTATGTTTTTTTTCATCAAAGATGATACTGCACCAAGAAATTCTTTGCCAGGATCAACCTGTAATAGTTGTGGCCATCGCAAAGGTCCTTGTTGATAAATTCGTTCAAAAGCAGATGCAACTTCAGATGCTGTTTATGTTGATAATGGTTCTGCTTCTTTATATCTACTTGCAACGTCAACGACAGTTAACGCGTATTTATATGTGCGTGATTGACGTCTACCAGTTTTAATGGTATCGTGTGGTAAAAGCAAAATATCTGCTTGATGATCTTCATTGGGAGCGCCGACATCAAAATGTGCATACTGAATTGTTTAGGTGGTGGTAGATAAATTTGCCATATTGCCTGTCGTGCTAACCAATTTGCAGCAACAGAACGTGAGACATTCGCCGCATTAGCAAGTTTACCAATCGCTACTCTACCGCCCAATATCCTCTTGGGCTATAATAAATCGATTCCATTATTATGATAATAATCAGTTGATTAATTACCAGCCCCTAGCACTAGTTTACCTTTCATCGCAGATTTCGCTACAAAACTAGCAATTTTTTTCTCTGAGAGATTTATTTTTTATGGAATTCAGCGCGTGAATCAACTTCATATCTGCAATATGTCGTTGTTGTAAATCTTTATTTTTATACGCAACATCATGAACGTGACACGCTTGATCAATCGAATTTATTGGATACTCTCCAGGTCTTGGTTGATCTCGTTCGTCAAGTCGGATATCAAGTCGGGTTCCTGGACCACAATAATTATATCCTGGAAGTTGTTTTTCTCCTGGGTATTTAGCCCATGGAGTCCCTGGTAATTTTCCCAGTAAAGCAGAGATATCGCCAGCTGTCTTTTTATTTTTTGTTATTATTGTTGTTAATCCACTGGTGGGGGGGGGGGGCACTCTGCATCGAACTTAATATAAATCCATATTATTTATTATGTTTCTAAAATATTGATATTATTGGCTTTTCAGCGACACGAAAACAAGAGCCAGTCAAGCATCATCCAGCGCTACCAAATTCTATCAGAGCAATTATCATAGGTCCATCTGGGTCTGGTAAAACACAATTATTACTTAATCTGATAATGAGATGGCTCAAGTGGGATAAGTTATATTTAGTGGCACCATCTGTAGATGATCAGAGATGTTATGAAGTACTTAAAGATTTTAATGAAAACGCAAAATTGTTGGACGAGGATGATAATGATATTATTGATTTTATCACCGATATTAATGAAGCCCCATCTGTAGATGACCTCAATGGATTTATTAATAATCTCGTAGTATACGATGATGTGATGCTGAACAAACAATCAAATCCAGTTCGGATATTTTCTCGAGGCCGACACAAAAATACTGACGTGATTTATGTTACTCAGCGATATACAGAAATACCTAAAGTGATCAGAGACAACTGCAATATTTTAGTTGTGTTTAATGTAGTCGATATACATACTCTGCGAAATATTCATCAAACGTGATGTTTAGGGGATATGGACATGATTAAGTTTAAAAACTTCTTTTCAAAAGCACAAGCTACCCCACACGGATTTATCACGATAAATTTACATGACCCCAGATCCAGGTATCGTGTGAGTCTCGATAAAATTTTTGGTTGACACTACAGCAGCAGAGAGGGTTACTACCAACAGTGAGTGTCCGGGTCACCCCATAAGTAATGAAAACAAACGTCAGCGATAAAGTAACAAAATGAAATAACCCAATTAGAGAAGTCTCGGTCGGTTATAGGCTTCGGTTTGGCGTTATTGATCTTGTATTTTTAGCTTTTGTAGAAACCTTTATTTTTCATAAATAAGTACTCGTGCAAATGGTCTGTTCACCCTCTCTGCTCCTCAACGAAAAGTAATATATTGGATACGGCGTTGTAAAATCACGCTGAGATATCTGCAAACCAGAATCAACATTCTGATCACGCCCCATAAATGTCATCAACCCATGATAAACACGTGCTACATGATTGCGATCAAAACTCAGTAATACTTCTTCGGATGGTTCCTGATGCCCATTTATCCTTAAAGAAACTTCACTAACTCCAAGCGTGTCAAACGCCATTGGATTGCGTGTTTGTGTGTTTTCTCGTCCATTGTCCTGAAATGCAATGAATATATGTCGCGGTGCAAAAACACCCTGCTGTGATGCTATATGCCATGCAAATAAACCAGCAACTTCACTTGAAATACTGTCTGTTGTCATCGTCAATCATGATAACATTGATTTACCACCTTGACTCATAAAAGAGAGTATACGTTCTTCTTCAGATATTGTTGGAGTCATTACTGGCATCCACAACGAAAGTTTTGTTAGTCTTACTTTACATGCACCAAGTGTGTCGGGTCGCCAGATTGCATCATTGTCGTTGTCTTTTCTGACAAGTACAACTGTATGCTTGGCTCCGATAATAACCATTCTGACATGTCTGCAAAATCCAAATATATCATTGATCTACGTGCGGCAAATCCTAAGTTGAAGTTTTCATTCATTGATATTACTGCACCGGTAGGTCCATCCCCTGCAGCGGTTCTTACGTTATCTATATTTACATTTCTGCTTGCTGGATGACCAGTTGTATCTTTTGCAAACATCATTGACGGACCAGCTGACCTCGAGTAATCATCGCTGTATCTTTATCTTCGTGGCAATATCGACGTTTTCCAGGCATGATTCAATGGGTCTTCCGACTATCATTTATATGGCACTTTTAAATAACGCCATAATACCATTGTTAACAAAACCAGGTCGATCACCAATTCCGATTCCTGTACCATCTGCTTGTAAAAGTCTACCTTCTACTTCTGTGAATGCCTCAGCGGGTAAGAAATATCTGCTTGTATCCTGAACTTGTAATTCAATTCTTCCACGTGAGTTAGGTTCTCGTGCATCATACGAATAATATTGATAATCGCGCACAGATTCATCTTTAAGAACTGGCACGTCCATGTCAAATGCGGGATCAGATACACGTTTCAACATTTTTTACTATATTTGTTATCGTCTAACACGAAGACCACTTCCCGCTATCAGACTAGCAGTTATATTTTTTTCTTTTTCTGACATGGGTATCCCAGCTAACTCTGCTAGTTTTTGACTCGCAGCTTGATTTATTATTTTACTAACATTTGCAGGCATAACTTCGGTGCTGGGTAATTTTACTGGCTGAGGTTTTCGTCGTATCAATCGTGCTAGTCTATCCTTTATTGCTGAAAATGCTTTGCTATCAACATCACCAACAGTTCTAATACCTTTATCACGAACAACGTCAATAGCTTTCATCCCCAGTTGCTTTGCAATCGGCATTGCTTTTGGGGCTATCCTTCTGAATAAACCCTGAACAACATCACCGAGTCCATCACCGTAGATCGCTTTATACATAGGTAATCGCGAATTTATCACCCTGACCATTACAGGTCCACGTTGAGCATTATGTATGATCATCTTATTTTCTTGTCACTGATCTAATTGCATACCCCCAATCACTGCGGTAATAATCAACAATTTCATCGATGAGGGACCGATAAACATTAATGTCCATGATACCATCTGTAAATAGTCTCTGACAAATAGCAGCTGCTTCATTATTGATTTCTGGAGAATTATTACCGGCTCGTTTTTCCGCCAATAAGAATTTCTAATCCTTCAACATGGGCATGGACGTTTCTGGGACATGGAGTAATAAGACCACTTCCATTTGTTTCTTTCTTACTTGGTGAATGTAATTCCCTCCTTCGTCTAATTTCGTAGATTCCAAATCTTCTTCTTCTTTTTGTTTCCTTGCTCGTTCAACCTCTTTAAGTTTCGACCTTATTTCTTTTTCTTTTCGTTTTCTTGATTGTTTAGCTTCTTCAAGTTTTGACTTCATTTCTTCTTTATGTTCTCTTGCTTGTTTTATTTGTTCAATATACTCATCTACTGCCCGGTTAAAAATATCAAACTGATTAATATCTCTCTCAGTTCTGATTTGCAGAGTATAAGAAGCGATGCGATATACATCCATAATCCAATCGGCAGATCTCATAGTTTTAACATATTCTGGTTTTACATACTTATCTCTTTCATGATATCCATACGCGGCAATATCCATTACTTGGGTCTTGACCCTGATAGCGGCAAGACCTTCAGGCGTGAATTTATCTGTGATGCTAGTTCTGATTTTTGGAAGAGGTTGTTGCTGATCTTCAGGTGATGGTTGAGGAGGTTGCGTGGGTGGTGGTTGAGGGGGTTAAAGACGCCGAGCAATATCAACAGGCAATGTTTCAAGAGTTTTTTGTGTTGCCTCAGTTGCTTTAACAATTTTCTTTGTTGGTTCGACAATTGGTTTAAATAATTGTTCTGCACCTTCTGCAAATTCCTCCTGAGACTCCTGACGTTCTTGTAATTTTTGTTTGACAGAATCACGGACGAAGAGATATTTCTTAATTGCCTCTAGTCGCTCTCGAGCTAATCTAGCTGTATGAGATTCCAATATTGATATAACGATGATTTAATTACATCAGCAGGGAGGGTGACGACCAACATTGAGTGTCCTACGAGTAAACAAGCACGCATAAAAAATGAAAACAAACGTCAAAGATAAAGTAACAAAATGAGCTAACCCAATTAGAGAAATCTCGGTCGGTTAGAGGTTTTTAATTTAGCGTTATTGATCTTGTAGTTTCAGCTTTTGTAGGAACCTTTATTTTTCATAAACAAGGACTCCAGCAAAATGGTCTGTTCACCCTCCCTGCTGCTAAAACGGTTCCATTTTTTTAATTTATTTTGAAAATTCCCGTTAATGCAGGTAAAAAGGAATCAATGTTGGCTTCCCTATGTCGGCCGACTTTATAAAAAAAAAAGAAATCGGCACACTTAAAAGAATCCAAAGGAACCAAACTTGGCTTCCTTATGTCGGCCGACTTCATAAGAAAAATCGGCACTTGAAAGATACCAAAATCAGTTTCCGGGGCTGGTTTGCTTTGTAATAAAATAACCTTTGAATTTGATATCCGGTCGGTAAGTTTAAGCGCAGGAGTCTGACGTTTTATCAACAAAATACGACGAAATCTCTTACAACATGAAATCACCTTATCGGTACTATAAATGAACACATTTATAGTACCGATAAGGTGATTTCATGTTGTCAGAGATTTCGTCGTACTTTATTGATAAAAAGTCAGATTCCTGTGGTTTAAGCAAGGAGTTTATTGCTCGCGGCCAGTTGTGTTTATTCATCACGCGGGCTTCTATTTGTTTGCCATATGTAATCATATTTGTTGTTTGCAGGGCAAATAGTATACACAACAATAACTTGCTTTAATAATACTTTTGTAACCCATGCTAGCAAAAAGATTATTATTTGCACTCACAGTGAATTATTTTAAAATAATGATTTTTATTTGCGAGATACCGTCGTATAGTTAACCTGGATACAATACAGTCTTGGTCAGTTTGCACCTTGTAACTTATCATGCGTCAATGGCAGTTGCCTTCAAGTAATCGTGTGACATTTCTTCTCTTTTGCGATTTTGTTATTTGACATAAGCGATACACTACAGTAAGGATGCATACACAAGCCGGCATCCGCTACATATACGGAGTCCGTGGATTTATTTTTTTCTTTAATAAATTTCGCATGATGAAAAAAGAAGGAATAATTGATAACAATGCAAGGTTAGTTTCTTTCATTTTATTTTCAAATAAGTGTATGTTTATCAATTTTTTTGTACCGTGCAAGGGGGAGGGGCACAAATTCAACACAAAATTATTTCCTTTCTTATTTGTATGGAATAATGGAGCAAATATGATTGACGATATTGACTAGTAATGACAAGCTTTTAATTTACGCGCGCACACTCTAAGACAACTTGAAAAATAAAAACAAACAATAAAATTAACTGGTAAGAGCTTCATATTGCAGCAACTAAACACTGACAAACTGCTCAACATTATTCTCTCTCTCTCTCTCTCTCTCTCTCTCTCTCTCTCTCTCTCTCTCTCTCTCTCTCTCTTGTGTAATCGAGTGTGTATTATATGCAGCAGTGTTACAACCTGAAACCTAAAATTAAATATATTTGTTATGATATCTCATGTAAATTACCCTTAAAAAAATGTATACGTATTCTGTAGAATATTATCTCTTAAGTATTATTGTTTTATAAATAAATATTGTATTTTGACCGGAAAACTTAAATTGAGAATGTCGTTGTGCAGATGCATATATTTTTAGCATAAAAATGTATATAAATATTTTAATCAGAACGAGCAAGATATGTCAGTTTGTGTTTTCTCATATATATGTACGTTACGAAGTATGATTATTTTGTTTGAAAGAATATCAAGATAGTTTGTTTAAATTTAGTTTTTTTTTCCTAAAACATATTCCTAAAACCTCTCTTACATAGTATCTGCTTGTTGTTTGAAGAAAAAGAACTTGTTCAGACTATTGTTAAGTTGGGCCGAATTGTCTTTTTGCCAAATTGACTATAATCCGGCATAAATGATACAACTTTCCCATCCCTCACCCTATTCAATCCCACAGCTTGAATCCACTTTTTTTTCTGGTAAACAGGGTTTTTCGGAAAAAGAAAGAACCCTTTTTCCCATCATCACTCTTTTGGTTACATCCATAAGCAACACAGTGCACCATATTTGCTGTACAAAAGCACGATCATATAGACATTTACGTGGGAAAATTAAACACTTGAATGGCTAGGTTAAATAGAAGGGATAAATGTACGTAATATCCGTTTTTGGCACGCGGAAACTACCGATTGTTTACGGAGATTGCCGAATAATTTTTTCATTTAAAAAAGCCGATTTTTTAGTCTAATTAAACATTTTTATGGTATGCATACATAACAAATACATTTTGTTTTTTTTTGACTATAATAATATCACACGTTTGTACAATATAAGTGGCCAGTGACCTTTAAGTAGTGCAAGATCATTAATTAAGCTAGTGAGCAAAAATGAGAATAGTTTGCAGCCCAAAGCATTGTGCTTAATTTTAATGATTCACTGATAAAATGGTATACAAACAGTGGAGCATAAATGAACAATAATTTACAAAGCCATTGCAGTATATTCTCAGATTGTCTGGTTGTTTGAAAGATATACTAATTTTAAAATGTTTTCTATAATCCCACTGATAATATTAAAGTAGGAAAGCTTATTAAAGTACATAGTTACCACCTTGATCTTGTGTGGAATATGTTTTGAGGTTAATTTCTGGATTGAATTTTACCAAGAGGAATGCAGAAAACCCAATTCTAATCTAATCAAATGCCACCCTACACCATAACACCATCATCGAGATTCATTTATTCATTTCAAATTGCAGAGCTACATCATATGGGGTTTTGAATTTGTACTTATATTTGATCACTTTATCATAGCTTCTTTTCAAGAGGCAGAAGGGAAGAACAGTGAACCCAGTAATGCCTAAAGTTAACACAAGCACTCTTTGTCAGTATTGCATCAAGCGAACATTTTATTTTGGATATTATGGACCACTTTTCTGATGGAACTGATTCTCCCTGTGATACCTAAAAATTTGACAGATGGTTTATCTACGTTATAAAGTTGGGATTGGTTGTGTTTTGGGCACTTCCTCAGTGGCGTAAATTTTCTACCGCATTTTTGCGAAGAGAGCGCATTATTTTGAAAGTTTTCCAGTTTTATCCCCAAAAAGTGTTAATTGGCAGTCTTGTGTTTAAAATTCTGGTTTATACATTACAAGGCAAAAAAACTCATTCAATTCATTCTCATTAAAATTATCAAATTTAGTATTCCACTGTAAATGATCAAAGTGGCTTAAATATAAAATTCCTTTAGTTTTCAATTTTGTTATGATACATCCATATGTGTATTTGAAGGAATTCATCTTTGTTTCCTATTATGAACCTTTTATACACCTTTACATACGCATAAAAAACATCTATCCAAAATGAATCCAGACATTTCTTCATTCTATAGAAAAAAATCATATCCAAAAAAGGAAAAAAGGTTCTGTAGTTGAGAAAAAAGTAACTAAAATGTTTACATTTGGGGTTCAGAAGTATTTTTTAAAATCCGGGTTTGCTTATCAGAATCCACAAATGTATTGAATACCACTTTATGGCCACCCTGATTATAATATGTAATAATTACTTTATTTCATTGTGCCTGTCGTTCCATAAACACAGCAACACATGAGAATGTATTGATAATGTCAAACTTTTAATTACAGAAAGGGAGAGATATCTTTTTGACCATTGGATATGTAAATTTTTAATTTACCTAATTTTATTTTAATTATTTACTTTAACCAGAATATGAAAAATGATATGAACAGGGAATTAAATTAAGATGAATTGCTTCTGTTCTAGTTCCAATCCAGATTGCTTTATTTTTTCCAATATTTATACAAAGGCCTGAATAAATGGAGTACAGATGAGTGAGATCCAATGCTGTTTTCAGGGACTTTTTATATTGAGTGCAGTGTAACCAGAGGTAGCCCCCCCCCTCTCGTTTTCTGTTATGACTCTTATGGTCTTAAATTAAGTAACAGAAAAGAGTGAAAACCAACAAGATTTGTAAAATTCAACAAATAATTTATTTTCCTAGAATACAAAGTGAAAATTTAAAAAGAGCTCACAATATTGTGAATTAAATCCTTAAATTCCAAATAGTCCTAAAAGTTCTTTCAGAAGTCCAAAAGTGTAGAATATTTAGAATGAATTCCACTGGTGTTTTTTGAAGGAAATCCAGTTTTGACTATGCTGATGTACCAGTAGCCTGGAAGTGCCTGATCACAATGATATAATAATAAAATGTCCTTGAAGGAATTCATAATAATTCCAAAATAGTGATTTAGTCCAAAAGAATTATTAGACACTTTGTAATTCCAGTAAATAATTTAAATAAACAAATCCTCTCAAATTAAAACTGAACACATCTCAAGACTGATTCAACCACACAGGTGTTAAAGTGGGAGTAAGTAATTTTTTTGAGCAACATTTATGTAAAATGTTAAGACAAAATAATAGAGCCAGGATAAGGGTCATTTTCCCATGAAATTTGGAAACAACTTTATAGAACATTCTTAATTTCTAAAACAAATTAGACATTGAATTTAACATCCATACCATGTTTACCTCCAATTAATAATGATCTTAATATATAATCTAAAATCATAGACAACTATTAGCCATGTAATATGTTGTTTACAAAATAAAATATTAGGCAGGTAGTCCCATCTCCTACCCTCAGTTATGAATGAAAAATAATTACACAATTCACACTAAATGTACATATAATCATTTATAAAGGGTAATGCACAATACAAATTAAATATGTACAACACATCCCCTTGTGAAGAAAAGAAAGATTTATACAATATAACTTTCTTTTACATATTAATCAAATATACATATGATACTATGATCATAAAGAGTGCATATGTAGATGTGTTATGAATGACAAAATATACTTCAAATAATATAGTACTTCAATACATGTGAAAGTGCATTTGCAGTTAGATTTCGAAGTGTTGCAAAGGTGATCTCAGAGCCAAACATTCCTTCTCAATTATGGAATAATTTCCCAGGTGCTTGTTAAATTTTGTTGTAGAAAAGTAGTGCACTGGATGATCAACATTTTTGTCTCCTTGAATCAATACTCCACCAACACTATATCACTTGCATTCACAGATATTTTAAATGATTGACTGAAATTTGGAGCTGAAAGAACTGGTGCATTCATAAGTATGGCCTTTAATTTATCAAAAACCTCCTGACATTTTTTCAAAACAATGAAGCGTGCTTTCTTACAAAATAAATTGGCCAGAGGTTCAGCAATTACGGAAAAATTGGTGCAAATTTCCAATAATAGCCAACTATACCAAAAACAATCACATAAGTTGGTTTTTGCTGATAGTCACTGGGAATTAAGAGATAGCTTTGACCTTCACTTCTATAGGTCTAACTTGACCGTGTACGACAATATGATACACTGCACAGCAAAACTGACTTTTACTTAAATTAATTGTCTAATTAACTTCTGAGTATATCAAAGAATTTCCGAATGCTTTCCAGGTGTCATAAAAGATGTAATCAATATAAGCATCACAGTTGTCTAGACCAGATGTAATCATGTTCATTAAATGCTAGAAAGTTGAAGAACCTTTCACATGGCATCACTTTATATTGATTCATCTGGAGTTACAAATGCTAAAATTTCCAGTACTCATTCTCTCAGTGGAATTTACCAGAATCCTTTCTAAAAGTCAAACTTTGTGACATATTTTGCATTTCCAATTTTGTAAATGCAGTCATCAATTCTTGGTGCTGGAAATGAATCTGTTTTAGTGACACTGTTGACATTTCTATAGTCAGTACACATGCAGAAAGTATTATCTGGTTCAGTTCCAGTTACTTTCTCTTGGTTCTATAAAACCATTCTCCAGCAACTATTGAATTTCTTATTTCAAGCATTTCTGTTTGGAATTGAGACTCCACCCTGCAAGGATGTTTTTTCACGTGTAGAATCCACAATCTCAACATCGTGGTAAATTTTATTTCATCGTGTTGAAACAACTGGAAACAAGTGCTCATATTCACATAATAGCTGTTTTAGTTCACTCTTTTCTTGTAGTTGTAGATGTGAAAGTTTCTGATACAGATTGTTCATGCCATCATTTAAGTCCTCACAATTTTGGAGTTGGTACAAATAAATTGACTCAAAGATTAAAAGGGTTATCTTTATCAACATATTTCTCTAACATTTTTTTATGGCAAAGATTGTTCTGGTTTTGCTTCACCGGAGTGCTAATTATATAATTTAAATCACTTACTTTCTTTTCAACAGTTTAAAATCCATAATACCTAGCCTGAAGAGGATTTTGACGTATGGGTAGGAGAGCCTGAACTATATTACCAGACCAAAAACTCATTTCCTTTATATTTCAGTCATACCATCAATTCATTATTGCCTGAGTAGTGTGAAGGTTAGTTCTTGCTACTTCACAATCCTTTGACAACTTATATTTCAAATCAGAGAATTAATCAAGAAGATTATTTTCTGAATCTTCGGTTAAAAGAAGTTTGTCGTTTATTAACGTCAATGGTCCACGGAGAGTAGGTCCAAAATCTAGTTCAAAAGGACTAAAACCCACTGATTCTTAAACTGATTCCGTAGCAGCAAACAACAGTAACTGAACACCTTTGTCCCAATCCTTTCAAGTATCAAAATTATATTCTTCAAAGTTTGATGAAATCCTTCTAAAGCCCCATAACTTTCAGGGTGATAGGCGGAAGACATGAACTGTTAGATGCCTAATTCGTGCATAACTTCCTGCAAAATTCCAGACATATAGTTTGACCCCTGATCAGATTGAACAGATTTAAGAAGGCCAAAATGTGTAAAATAAAAAACTTTATCAAAGCTTTATACTATGGATTTAGTTTTAATACTCCTCAAAGGAACTGCCTCTGGAAATCTTGTGGACACACACTTTGTGGTCAGCAAGTATTGGTTGCCTGACTTAATCTTGGGTAAAGGATCGACACAGTCAACAATTTTTCTGCTAAATCGTTCGTCAAATGCAGGGACAGGTTGTAGATGAGCTTTAGGTATCTTCTGATTGGGTTTCCTACATTTTGACAAGTGTGACAAGATCTACAGTATTTTCAAACATCTCTTTTAAATTTCGGCCAATAGAATTGATTAAAGTTCTTGTGATAACTCGTATTGACTCGTAAATCACCAGCCAAGGGAGTTCATGGGCTAGACTAATAATTTGCTGACAATATGACTTAGGAACAACAATTTCATAGCTCCCTGGCCACTTGTAAGAAGGTTTTTACCTCGGGTGGTCTCCGTTTTCTCGTAAGGACCCCATTTTTCACAAATTAGCAAACGGGTACTTCTGTGGCTCCAATTTCGTTAATGACCCATTGATACAACCATGAGATCTCAACATTTTGTTCTTGTTCGACGAGTGACCGTCATTTGTCACAGTGATTAGAATATAGAGTATGAGTAGTAAAAAGAGGATCACTGTTATCAATACCTCTTAATTGATCAATATGAGGAGCAAAAGTGAACTTATCAACAGGCTGACATAAATTTGTGACCTAAAGAAATACTTCCTGATCAGCATTATTCTCTAGAGCTCATTTTGCCATAGCTCTATTAACTGCATAAGCAGTGTATAAATCAGAGATTTCATTTTCAGTAGGATCAACGTTTTGATCCAAACGAGGTTTGTCAGAAGTGGATTAACTACAACCTTTTCTCCCAAACAGTGCATTGCTTACTTGGCCGTGACTTTGACCTCCTAGAAGAAGAGCATTTGGAATAGCTCGGTCTTCATTCTGTTGCTATTTTGAATCTGAAATAATGTCCCCTTTCTTTTTGCAGTCAGTACATATAGCAAGAGATAAGGATTTCCGATCAGTCTTATCAGAAGTTTGATTCTTAAACGTTGTGCCAAATTGAGATTTGGAAGTACTCGTATGAGATTGGTATTTTTTAAACTAAAAAATTGCTGAGAGGAAGACATTGACAAATTATGCTTTGTGAGTCAAGGGATTCTCATCAGTTATACGAGCAGCATTTTCTAATCTGTCGACATTTTTGCTCATCAAGGTAGGTCTTGACGTCACTTTGGACGTCTGAGTTTATCGTAGATTTGATCAAACCTTATATGCTGAGCACTACCTACAAAATGATTCTTTTTTTCTTTTTTTTTTTTTTTTTTCTTTTTTCTCTTCCGAATTCCACATGGGTCTATCCAGTTTTATTTTTACAGCTCCTAAAACTTTGTCGTACATTAGATCTACCATTTTCCGAAAGGGAAAAAAGCAAACATGCACACAACTTTTTAAGAATAACTCGAGTTTGACCGGTCCTTTACTACACTTTCACTCTAGAGTCAAAGCATGCGTTCAGAAAACCTTTAACAATGTATGATCAAGTTTTAGTCACTCCAGTTTAGATTGCCAAGAGAACAAAACACTAGACTCCAGACTAGAGCACCGTTACTCAATGCAGCAACTATTTGTGTATGTGTGTCTGTTAGCTTACGCTTACACACATTATTTGCAGCAAATTTATTAACATTACATGCAAAAACATAGTAACCATTGCAAGTTAAGCTGTATAATTTCACCGTGTCGGTGTATGTCGTTGTTCTAAATTTTCTGGAAGTCACTTTTTGACTTCTAGGTTGTAAATATAATCTTCATGAGGAATCGAACTATTTTATTTTTTTGCTGATCTTGGTTGTCCTGTCAGTCTATCTGTTTTACCATAGTTTTGTTTTATCTCAACATCTCAGTCTCACTCTGCAGTCGATGCAAATGGTATTGAATATGGGACAATCTCGTGTCATTTTCACGATCGCTAGCTTGAACTTCTGCCAACACTTTTTAAGAGTGTTGGATGACAAAGATTGCCATCGTCGCTTGGCATCTGATTTCCATTGAAAAAGTGTGATCGTTTCATCTTAACTGCAAAATTTAATTATAATAAGTTTTACACAAGTTCCTTGAACTCTTTAAATTTCACGATCTAGGTGTAAGCCGTCGCTCTAAATATTCTGGAAGTGCCTTTTTGTGTCTCTCGAACATGGTAAGAATTTTAGGGACCGAATAAAAAAATTTTGTGGTTAATCTGGACTCTCGTGGTTTTAGGACAGAAGTGGAGGGTGTTGATTCAGGCTCACTCATGTTGTCTTCGAAATCGCTCTATTGGATTTGAGCTAACACTTCAGCTCGTGTGTGAGGTGATACGGCGCATTGTTGCCTCTTAGTTTCTTATAGTTTCTCACTGGAACCATTTCATCTTGATTGCAAATATTTCATTTACACGAAGCGGATCTCCATACGTAACGAACTCTGTTCATGGCAAAACTTCAATTCACACATATCCGAGAACAAGGATGTTCTACCTAGACAGTACTCAATCCGGAAGATCCTAGATTGGCTTCAAAGGAACACACTCCTTTGAATAGCTTGAAGATTGCCCCAGGCATAATCCGCTCTTACACCACCTGTTTGGAAGCCGCAAAGAGTGGGGCGTTTGACACCGAGTTAAATTAAAACGGAACAATCAAACATAGTCGACTAGAAGGCTCACACAGAATGGGGGCTTGGTC
This sequence comes from Megalonaias nervosa, assembly GCA_016617855.1. Classification (NCBI taxonomy): domain Eukaryota; kingdom Metazoa; phylum Mollusca; class Bivalvia; order Unionida; family Unionidae; genus Megalonaias; species Megalonaias nervosa. The sequence goes on from JAECUM010042293.1 coordinate 37,492, forward strand.
TAAAATTTAAGCGGAAACAGGTATCATTTGTACAGGAAAAACTTCGCTAAGATTTCAGTGCGCTTAGAATTTTCAAGGGTACAAACGCATGAGTCTGGCTCAGATCGACCTTCTGGTCAGAGATTTGGGAAGAGTCATAAGAAGGTATACTTCAGAGAAAACGACGGACTACTCATCACGAACGAAAAGTCAAGATACTTGCTCTTTCTATGATGAGAAAGGACACTGGACTCCAGGATGCCCGCAACGTCAAAATAAAAGAATGACAGGAGAAAAGGCAGACAAAGCTCAAGATACCCGTTATCATTGTCGAAAGAAAGGACATTGGTCTTCAGAGTGCCCTAAGAAAAATAAGAGAACCAACAAAAGAAACGAGGAGGAAGAGGGGAGGTCTTCAGAAAATGAAGAACCCATACCCGTCAAGAAAGGCAAAAAACCCAGACCACGAGAAGAAAGTGACGACCAGGAAGAACCTTTGTCGCAGAAGAAATTCAAAATGAGAGACAGAGAGTGAAAGAATAAGGAAATGGACTTCAATGATGTGTTGTGAAAATTCATTGTGATTTTCAAAAATGAATATACCAAAGAAAAGTAAACGTCTCTTTTGTATTGATTTTTTATACTATGGATAAACACAAACACTCACTCACACAAGCACACGATTCCATCATGGGTAAAAGGGATTTAAATTTGACTTGATTTGGCAATCTTTGATTAGTATCTCTTTTCTAGAGAGGTGGGTGGCCCTGAAATGGACTCTTGGGTGTTTGTCATGAACTTGACATGATGAGTTTTAACCTCAATTAAGCCCTTACTACGATAAAGTCCTCCTTCTTCTTCTGCTGTAGATGTTTTGGTAGTGATCACTGTTGCTGATGGCTGATCATCGTAAAGGTGCTGATGACTGATATGGAGTGATTGGCCCGTGAAGGTATCATTCTGTTGGGTCGGGTTAAAGACATCTGATACATATCTCTCAGATACCTTAACTCTGCCATAATATCTCGTAGCACACATAACGTTTGATTTTCACCGTCATTCTTCCGTCCTGCTCCTTCGCACTTTCTCTTCTCTTCTTCTGGTGTTGTTCTTTCCTCCTCTTGCTGCTGTAGAATTACAAAGACTTGGTCGGTTTTTTTCTGCTGTTGTAAAAATTTATACAATCTTCTTTTTCTGTCTACAATCTTCTACCTAAGGTAACGAGGGAGAAAGCGGCGAAGACTGTGGTACCGGTAACAATTCTTTAGAAAGAAAATAAGATAAATACAAATTAAAATCATCCTGTGCAGGAAACATGACCGCGGTTTTGTAGCCGCAGCAAACGCACCCAAATACATTGTCCTCGTAGTTTCAGCCATACTCAAACTATGTCGCATCAATTCACTGTGCACGAACGCTAGCACACCTATATACTGTACGTGTCTTCACGCAGCGTTCTCTTCTGATTGGAAGAGAGACTCCGTGCTGTGTCTGAATTTTGTAACGCAACTTTGGATTGGTGAAACATACCAATCCGTTCCGATCAGACCTTAGACTTTAAATACAAGTGCCTTGTCCCATGGTTTCACCTGTTCTCACGAAAAGATGTGGAAAAACGTTGACAAACCCCAACGGCCCTTTTCATGGCCAGCCACATGTCTCAAGAAGATACTATTTTCACTCTTGCCAAAAAATGGTTTTGTTTTGTGTCTGTGTGTCTTTGTATGTTCGTGTGTGTATGTGTTTCTGTATGTTTTTACAATCACTTTAAAATCCTTAACACATCCCCTTTAACCTCATACTCCTTCTGTTCTATAAACACATTTGACCCAATAAACCCTTATTACCTATAAATCCTTTATATCTATAACCCCTTTTGACCCTATAAACCATTTTGACCCTATAAACCCTTTTGACCATATTGAATCTCTCTCATGTTAATCTTGAGAGACAAATTTAACATAGGATTTCCTTTGTCCTTCAAGTTCTATATTTGTCAAATATCCACATGTTAATTTCCCCTTGTCCCCCAAATACCATTTCTATCCCTCAAGATAAATTCTCTTTGTCCCCCAAGTGTTATTCCTATGTTAAATTTCTCTTGTCTTGCAAGTGCCATTCCCATTTTAAATTCCCCTTGTCCCCCAAGTGCCATATCCAAATCAAATTCCTCTTGTCCGCAAGTGGTATTTCTGTTCCAATACTACTTGTGTAACCAGTGACCTTTAACTCAATTTCCGTCTGGGTTTTTTCTTGTTTTTTTTTATTTCAATTCTTTTAATTTCATTTCAGAGCCAGATAGAGGCTTACTGATCAAACCCAAAGCACTTTTAAACAAAAAGGTAGTTTCCACCAAATATTGGAACAAATATTTTGTATCTTGCTTTTTTAAAGAAGCTTTAGCTTCAGAACGATCATATTGTCCGACAAGCTGGAGCAATTCGTCCTTTTTCAAGAACTCTAACCCTTCCTGGATAGGATTTAAAATAAATGTCTCCACTTTATATAACATTGTGAACTTGTTGGTTTTACTATAAATATCTCGAATATGTGAAATTACAATAGCAGAGACTAAAATTCTAACACAAAATGAATTCAGTTTTCATTTCAGAAACATATTGAAGTTTTCTAAAGTATTTCAATGAAATTCGTATCACGGAAGATCCCCCATTTTTCTGTTACGGCTCTATGGTTTTAAACTAAGTAAAATAAAAGAGCGAAAACTGGTCACGTTTTGTAAAATTCAACAAATAATGTATTTCCCTGGAGTACAAAGTGAAAGGTTTATAAAGAACTTACAGTATTGTGAACTAAATCTCAAGCAGTCCTAAAATTTCTATCACATGCCCAAAATTATAGAGTATTCCGAATAAATTCCAGTTGTGTTCTGCATGATTCCAATCAAGACTATGCTGATGTACCAATAGAATGGAATAGTGTTGAAGTGCTAACAGTCTTGACGTATCACAATGATAAAACTAAAAATTTCCTTGAATGAATTCGCAATAATTCCAAAATAGTGATTTAGTCCAAAAATAGTATCAAGCACTTTGTAATTCCAGTTAATATTTTAATAAATACATCTTCTCAAATTAGACCTGAACACAACTAAGGACTGATTCAGCTACACAGATGATACAGTTGGAATGAGTAAATTTGAAGTAAACAACATTTATATAAAAAGCTAAGATTCAATAACAGAGCCAGGATGGTGGCGATTTTCCCATCAAATTAATAAACAACTTATTTCTAGAACATTCTTAATTTTTAAGAAACTAGACCTTGAATTCAGCATCTGTAAACATGTTTACCACCAATTAATAACGATCTTAATATATACTCTAACAACATAGAGAACTATTAGCTATGCAATATGTTGTTTGCAAAATAACAAGACATTAAGCAGGTACCTCCAACTTTTGCCTCAATTATGGGCTAAGGTCAATTACACAATACAAATTAAATGCACATAGCATATAATCATGGACAAAAGCCAACACACAATATAAATTAAATATACATAACAGATGAAATAAAATGTTACTTATTTAATTCCTTTAGGATTTAGATTTGTTTTTATCATGTAGGCTAATATCTGTGTACATAGAAGGAATGTGAATGGAGAGAGGTGATTTCCTTTTCTAAGCCTCTCCTTATATCAAACCAAACGAACACTGTTTATGTACAGTGATGCAGATTTACGACTTTTGTAAAACAATTTTATCCTATTTTTATAATCTCTTTCATAATTAAAATAATTTAATATTTTATACATAAATGGCTGTGCATCAAAATCAAAAACGATTTCAAAATCACTAAGAGAATACCAGTTATGTTATATTTGTAAAACAAAAGATGATACAGGATATGAATAATTTATCCAGCATAACTTCCCGTAATAATACCAGCGTGATCATTGTTAACATTTGCTGGAAGAACATGCATTAGCCTTTGTGCAATGCAGGCAGATGCAGTTTTGTGAGTTACATTAAGTAAAGATATGTGACTTCAGTTCTTTAAAAAATATTTTGGTGTTTACCCTTTTAGAAAACAAGTTATTACACCTTCTCTTTGTGTTGATGGTAACTCCCCGTAACTGTATGAAAAATTAATTGCTTTAACACAATATAGACCAAAGAAAACTGTACAAACTCAACTGTATACCCATCTGAACTTAAATTATTTAGCATATTTGTAAGACTTGAGGCAGTTTCAGTTCAAGTTTAGTTAAAGTTATCACAGTTCATAGATTCTTTGTGTGCACTATTTAATTTAGGAATACTCCTATAATTAAGGTGAAACTTCAGGCCAGCTGGGTAAACTTTATGAATGGAAATATAGCATCTGATAATATCATGTTTATTCCAAATAAATCAGACTGATTGTTTGGTACATGTTCCATCTAATTTTGATAAATTAGGCACGACCAAATTTCAGAAATATTTTGATACCCTTTATCCTTATTCAGTCCATTTGCTCTTGATCGTATTCTCAGGAGACGCAATGGTTCAGTCACTAGCATGCAAGTTGTAACTGAAAGGTTGTAGTTTCAATTGGCTAGCATGCAGAACTTGTGACTGAAAGGTTGTAGATTCAAATGGCTAGCATGCAGAACTTGTGACTGAAAGGTTGTAGGTTCATATCTTACCATTGAATCAGCTGAAGGTCAGCTACCTTGGTACATCCTTGTGCATAGGTGGTGGGAGGGAAAGATTGCAGATACAGTTTAACAAACTTGATACCAAAACCCATAACAAGCATAAGAGAACCGAATTATAATATGACGCTTGATGTAACGTCAATTTTACAAGGGTATCCTTTTCTTTATCGTGAATCAAACAATGATTGCCGAAGTTGCAAATCCTGATATTATAAACAGGATCTAACACTGTACATTTAATGAAATTTCAACACAACAGAGTGTCTGCCTTTTCTCTGTCCATCCAGTTTTTCTATCCATCCAATGTAGAATTATCCGGTATGCACATAAGAAATTTCACGACAAGCTTGCAAGTGATCAAATAAAATAATAATTTTTAATTATTTTGCAAAGTTTTGTTAAAATTCTGCCTTAAAGCATCTTCCTGGGCCATATTATTTGCTTTCCAATGCTAATTGGAGGCACTGTTTTGTTTTTTTTTTTTCTGTTTCAAAACTTTGTTAATTTTTCCAATTCCATACTCTAAATGCAATATCTATTTCCTCCTTTTTAAAATCGTGACTATGTATGAGTATTAACGTTTTGTGCTACTGCATGTATAACTACCAACATGCACACATAATTTCGTCTGTTTGAGTTGGCAATTAAATGTTCTTTCACGCTTGGACCATCTTGACTCTATACCATGGTAGTGACACATATGGATCAATTGATATGCATTGAGATATCAGTGTTGGTCAACACAGAATGTCTGTCATTACCGGTGTGGCTTCACTTGTGACATTTGGATAGAGGTTTTGTAATTGTGGTAAGATTTGCTCATGGTATACTAACTTTTATTTGATTGTACTCTTGCTCATTGATACTTTACAGAGACCCAATATAAAATAGTCGTATCATTCAGTTTCTACTTAGGCTTTCAACCTATCACTTCTAGTAAGAAATTTATAGAAAATGATAGAAAATACACAATACACAAAAGACCTGTGGAAAAATTAAACACTACTCCCAACATAAAAGTGAAGATAACTGCTATGTATGTCAAGAGAAAAGGTGTTGGGTCCCAGAATGTCCAAAACATCAAAGAAAAGGAACCTGTTATCATAAGAATGAATAAACCGGATCACAAGGTAAAAGCCAAACAAATATTGTGTGTGTCACCAGCTAGGATTTTGGCCTTCATAATGTCCAAAATGTCACAGGAAAAATGAAAGAAGAAAAAAAGGGAGGAAAAAGAAGTTTCAAAAGAATAAAAGCAGAACCCATTCCCTCTAATAAATTCAAAGCAGAAGAAGTTTCAAAAGAATAAAAGCAGAACCCTTTCATTATTCATTTTTGTTACAAAGTTTTATTTTTTTTAGAACTTATTTTAGAATTTAGTAAAATTTGGGTAGAACGTTTCACTTTGCAGGCAGAATGTTGATTTGCTTTTACAATTTGTAATTTTTATTTTTATTTTTAATCTCACAGCTTTCTTGCAGGAAAGCACAAATCCCTCCTACACCTCTACCTACTTGGTGAATCAGATTAAAGAAAAAGTCGAGTGTGGAATAATTACCTAATATTACCTGTGGAGTCTGTGACTCTACAGGGATGAATATCTGGAAACTTCATTACCTCCAGACACACAGTTCCTACTCAGCTCCCTGGAATCCAATGTTCTTTGCCACAGATGACTTCTTCATTGTAAGCGTAACGACGTCTGAGTTCATGTTATCGATAATGATGACAGTCATCATTCAAGAACCCACTGAGTTGATTTTTTACTTTTCCAACTACAAAATGGTGGAATATATCGTTTCAGGTGCATTCATATTCCCCTCTTCTCTTCAACAAAATAAATATCGCAAACATTGTTATAAGGACTGCCTTTTCCACCCAGTTCGATAATATAAAAATATAAGGATCGTAAATTGTAGCATTCTCACTGATTTTGAGACTTAAAATAATGTACATCAAGAGGCCCCATTCTTAGTTCTTTGTTGGTGGTGGGTTGAGATGGGCTTAATGAAAAACAATCGTGATTGAAAAAAATCGTTCCTTGGTTATTATTTTATTAATCCCTTTTTGCAATTCTTTAATGCTCTTTTATTGTCTCTTTTGATATTTTATTGTGTCATTTCTGTGTATCAAGCCAATGACTATTTTCAATTTACATTAGAGCAAAACATCCTGATTTTGTTGTATTTTGCAGTCTCGGTATGATGGCAGCCAGGTGTAATATATGGGTGTCACTGTGTTAAAACACTCATCTTTCATCTATATAAGCTCATTACAAGCGCCATTTTTAATTTCACCCACTCAGGTGAACTTTCCGTGTTAGATCTATGGGCACCCTATTGCTCTATATTATCAGGTTCATAAAGATGCGTGTTGGATTGTAATTAAGTGTGTTTGATCCCTATAGTGACCCGCAATGTTAAATTCATGTTAGACCCCATACCGTCTCATTTATTCCTTAAACTGGCAGCCCATATTAATTTCCCATAAGGCTCCAAAGTGACCTATGGACCTTTTTTAACATTAAATTCCCGTTTTAATCAGTGTGACCCAAACTGTTAAACCTGTGGAAGTTGTTAACATGAAGTCCCCCATGTGCCCATAGTAACCCACAATATTAAACCTATGGATGTCTTAAAATTCAATTCTCATTATGCCCAGATTTTCCCACAATCGTAATCCTATGGACGTTTTCAGCACTAAATTCCCCTTGTGACCAGAGTGGTCAACAATGTTAATCCTATGTATCTTTTCAACATTAAATTCCCCTTTTTCCAAGAGTGACCCACACTGTTAATTCTATGAACGTTTTTACATTGAATTCCCCTTGTGGCCAGAGAGAGAAAAACGCCATCTTAAATTCCCCTTGCAGCCATAATGGTCCAGTGTTAATCATATGGACCCTTTTTAACATTAAATTCCCCTCGTAGCTGTTGGATCATATTTTAAAATGACTGGGTAATATCAAAGTCCCAGAGTACTATTTTTGTCGCTAGAGTCCCTTGCCATTACAAGGACACGTACTACACGAAGTTTCAAGTGGTCCAGTCAAGTTTCGAGTTTGGTGTGGTACCGATTAAGGTCCAGGATCTAGTATGATTTGTTGCAAAGAATATGCTGATATTGACTGCCATCCTTCAGCAAAACTGAAGCAAAGAACGGTTTCAAAATGGGCGTCTGTGTACATGAAAAAGAACCGAGATGAACTTAAAAGGGTGACTGAATAAACATAGACATATAGCAAATACGAATTGACGGCTAACGTCAGTTTCAGTCACCCAATTCTGTTTCACTTAAACAAAGCAGTTAACAATATTTTCATGCATAAGCACACAAATGATTGAATACTGTGAGGGTTTTCTTTTTACTTCCGTTGGCAAAAGGCATGTCCCTAGCAGCTTAAATCCGTGGATTTGAGAAGGGGTGATATTGTTTCCACATCACTGTTTGTTATGTGTTTAAATACGTGATTTAAAGCAACCACGAGATCCACAAAACTTTGTGCCTCAGAAAAACAGCGAATTCACCGAAATCGTTTTTATTTTTGGGATTTATTCTTCTGTAGCAAAAGAGTGTACATCTATTCATAAAATTAACAATTTACACATTTATCAGCCTAATGAGATCTACTTTTGCAGTAACAAACGAAATCGTTTAAAATCAGACATGATTTATTGCCTTGTATGTACGTACATAACAGTACAGTTTGGAATTATACTGGCAAGTTAATTTTATTGCCGCACCTGTTTTCGAAGCTCTAGCACTGCTCCGCATAGTTTCTCATAGTCCTGCATACAGTTGTACACTTGCGCTGAGATACGGATGTACAGTTCTCCCTGTATACATACCGTCATTGTCTGTATGCCGTACAGTTCGTACAGGTCCTTCATCAAGTGTTTCTCGTCACCCTGAAGTACAGAACATAAACAGTAGCATGTCTCATTTAAGGTGGAATCAAGTTGTTCCAAATACATTTCTAATTACTCTCACAAGTTCTCTGACTCCCTTTCTCTCTCTCCACACACACACACACACACACGCATACACACACACACATATTCGAACCTGTCTGTAGCGGACATGCATGGTAAAGGCCCCATTGGCCTTTGTAGACAGGTTCAGCTCTCAAACTTCATTCATTACGAATGCATGGACTATGTACCGAATGGCATTAGCATTATTAGTGGTAGTAGTATCATTATTATTATTTTGCATCTATTATTATTATTATCATTAGTAGTATGCTATCAAAATACAACCATTTGGTGCAATTTTTGGCAAAAACAAAAATAACCAAAAATAAAATAAAACATTCCACACAAGATTATTGTATCCTCACCCTAAATCATCATGCACATTACATCAACACTGAATGTCCTTTAACTGTCGCGTATGTGGAAGTTTGGATCAGTTTTTTAGCAGTTCCTTTAATTTGCACCCAAACTTTACCTATCACTGGGAAACACAGGA
>JAECUM010042294.1:0-10218 GCA_016617855.1 Megalonaias nervosa
TTGTGTCAATAAAACATTTAAATAGGATCCTATTTGATTTATGCATCGCCAATCGAAGTATTATAAACGTTGCGACTAAACTCGATAGAAATATTTACACAACTCCAAAACTTAAGCAATTATTTCTTAATCATTACAGAATAACAGAAAAAGACTTACAAACATTTATAATTCCCGGATTTAACTCTGAAGAGCTAAAGAAATCATTAACTGATCTTACTGAAGAATATTATCAGGGAGTAATTGATTCATGGAGAAAAATAGTCCCACCACCTGTTTTAGTAAACATAACAACGATCCATACGGTGGAGGCCGTCATATATCGCCAGGCATTGTTAATATAACATCAACTATCGCAGTGAATCTAGTATGTGATGTAATTGATGGCAGTTATCAAGTAGACCTTGAGAAATCTAACCACCGCAGTGGCACTGCGGAGCAAGGTTATATATTATATACATTCAGCCCTCAAGCTCCGCCTGGGTGGTTAACTGTATCTGAACCAATTAACCCCGTTTATCTACGTGTACATAATCCATTATTGTCGAGAATAAATTTCAAACTTACTGACCAGTCTGGAAACATTTTGGATCTACGAGGAGAGAATCTTAATATTAATTTGTATATACACTCGTAGAGTTGTCGTATTTATGTACATGTGATAGCGCACCAACATTGTTCGTTTAGCGAATAAATTCTTTTGCAATCAGCGCATTATTCAGAAAATATTGTAGATCTGAGGAAATTTGCTTGTTTTATGCTATTTTTGCTTGTTTTATGTTATTTTTGCTTGTTTTTTAGTCAGATTTCTTGCTCCGTGAGGGTCTAAATCATGACAACATTTGTAACACTTGGCAGGTCTCTATATACATTTTCTCTCAAAACGCAGATAAAAATTATTTTTTTCACTGTAATTGATTATATAATGAAGCGCGATAACTCTGCTCTGTCTCTTTGTAGAGCAAATTAAACGATTATCTCCCTTGTAATACATGTTATCTATAATCGAGGTATTTCAGTCTCCACGGACACGATATATATCGTTTTAAGATAATTATTTAGTGATCTATCTGTTCTCTGTAAGCATCGCTGTTAGTGAAGCAGTAATTTGTAACAGAGAGGGATATTGATGCACCCTTTTGACTCTGATAACCTTAAATTCACGTCAGTTTTATATACCAAGTACGTATAGTTATTTTTAGCTCTAACGTATTTTGACCTTAACGAACGATAACTCATACGTGCGATTATTTTATTAATTTTGAAAAATTGAAGTAAATTCACGCTACATTAGTAATACAAGTCCTGTGAGACAGCGCAAATATTTTATACACTTAAATTTAACTGTATTATTGATAAGAGAGCGATGGCCGAAGTGATAACGCGGTTGGACGTAGATCGAAGTTCTGCAGACTCTCGCATGTTCGAGTCTCAAAAAATGCTAAAGATGTATTATCTTGCATTTGGCGACTGATGCTATTTAATTGGGGGAACCCGGAGCATTTCCTCGAAATCCACAACAGACAAAATACACTGTCCTACCATACACCTTTGTGGTGGGTGTTCCTTTTACACTCCCCGGGGTTTTGTATGGGGGGGAGGGAGAGTGTACAAAATCTGTTGGACGTAGACAAGATTCCCCCGTCATCACCATTTGTATATATTTCATGTTCATAGAATCATCTATATGTTTGTGCCGTCCAAAATCAAAACCATAAACCATCTGTATATATTTCATAACCATATAATATATGTTGTGCTGAAATCAAAATCATAAACCATCTGTATATATTTCATAACCATATATCACACAAAAACAGCCCCCTGACAAAAAAAAAGTCATGGGGGCTAATATTTTTTTATTTTAAATATATATATATATATATATATATATATATATATATATATATATATATATATATATATAGAACCATGAAAACATCAATGATATTATCTGTGCTATTAAAAAACTAAAACATAACGGAATAAAAATATCTGATAATCTCGACCCTCAGAAAATTATGTGCGATTTTGAATCACTGCAACAGAGAAAATTTGATAATAAATATACACTACCTTTAAACTACAGATTTATAAAATTAATCTATCACTCTATGCTTGAATCACTAGCTATGGTAAACGACAATCAGGTAAAGCTATTTGCACCTCTTGCACAGTCAATCGAAAGGGTTAAATCCGAACTGTCTCACGAGTACGAAAGAAAAAAGATCGTGGACAATCGTATAATGCAATTAAGAAAGATTATGCTATCTGATTTTGTCAATAATGACGCTGAGAGCAGCGACGGTGAAAGTGGACCTTGACAGAGTCAGGGACTGTAGTTATAGCTAAACAAAAACCTTTGGCAAAATTGACAGTTGAACTATATACAGTAATTCCTGTTTTTGTTAAGAAATAGTTATATGTATTGCTTGTGGGTTCCATTAGTGTAAGTGCGACAACTGCAATATTTATTAACTTTTATGCTTGCCTCAGTTGTTTCGCTTGATCATCTAATACCGCAGGAATATACTTAAATGTGAAATTTGTTCCAAATTTGAACGAAAAAGAAGATTTGGTAATGCCACCTGCCGTGCATTTTACTGAATGTGATGCTATTTTAAAGTATTTACTAGCAGAATAAATTGACTTAAACATAATTTCTTCCCCAGTCTCTGTATTTACAGATTTAACAGCTCTTGCATATCGTACACCACCAGTATTTCTTGACTTGCAATATTGACTTTGCGTGACAATTCGTAAATTTGTAACTGAGTTATCAAGTTTATTGCCACTGATGTGATCAACTACATATCTATCTTTAATCAATCCAAAAAAAGACTCGAACACAAATCTGTGTGATAAATAATTTTTATTTCCATTGGTATTAAATCTAAAATAACCAAATTTATCAACACTACCGACTGGTGTTTTTGATCGACAGTGCCTGATCACACCATCACGAAACGCTTCATAATTTTTGACGATCGGATGCTCTACAATTTCGTTTTGCTCCATTTATATAATAATATTATTTGTCTAAATCATTATTCTGAAATCTGGCCAGATAATCCTCTGCGGTTTTTATAGGGGATTTACCTAACGATGTATTATTTTTTTGTCATAATAACGTTTTAGTTCTCTATATTTTTTTCCACCGCATTTCACACATAACTAAGTTTTTCCTCTGACTCCAGCACCACACTGAATACACGGTTTTGGTCCTAGACTTCCATATCTAACACATTGCATATGGTAGCCACAGAATTCATTCACGCATGCTCTGTTACAAGGAGAAGTATGTCCAATTTTAAGCCAGTGGCAGTAATTCTTTGTTTCAATCATTATATATATACTAAAATTCAATTTAAATATTTGTTTTAATTATATGGAGGAATTATCCATGATTGAACCTTCCCCTGCTAGATTTGACCTTGACAGACTACCAGAATATAAATTTAGTGTTTCGATGCAGGATCCAGCTTTAACGAATGAAGATATAACAGAACGTATCCGTGAAGCCAAAACGGAATTTCGTGACGATGATGCTGCTCATGTGTGGTCAACATTCAGAGTTGGAAAAGTAATTATTAACCACCTTGATAATCAAAAATATTTTATTTTAATAAAATTTATTGTAAATACAGATGATGATATCTGGATTATTCGCGATAAGCGTGATCCAGTACGTGTGCAGTCGGGAAGCAATATTGTTCTCTTAAATAACAGATCCAAGCCCGGAATACTTACTGGTATTGATAAGCCATATTATGAACGGGGGTATCCTGTGACCGCAGTTGTCTATGCAATATATCCGCTGAATGATAAACCTAATGTTAAGGATCTTAAACCGATGAAACTGTCGAGAATAAACTGTGTAGCTGAACGAGTTACAGAACATTTTACAAATGCGATACGTGGTAATGGCCTGACATATTTAAGACTTAAAAAAAAATAAATACATGGGCAGAAACAGTTAAAGATACCGGAGCGTCTATCAAAGATGTCGCTGAGCTAGAAAAGAAATTAAAATTCCCAATAACAGTAAAGACGTTAACAGGAGAGATTTTATATAAATCGAAATATGAATCAAGAGGGGCTCCAATAACAATATTCGATCATAACGCGCATGCATGGACTATGGCAGTAACTATATTTCCACGTGATAGAGCGGTTAAATTTTATGATGGTGATATATTTGATTTTATCAGAAATATAGTAAAAGTGACCCTGTATCTGTTTGGTTGTTTCAAAGTTCAGAACATGATTACGATCAATTTGTACAATCCAGTGGTGATATTTATCGTACAGAATCTCTTCATGAAGAAATGAAAAAACTCGCATTGAAATATACCTCAGACGATATCAAGGTTGGAGAATTATTAAATAATTGTTTTACCGTTTCATCATTAGCTGCCCATTTCGCTCAGGAGAAAAATTTATGGAAACCGACACGATCGGAATTTCTTGAAGATGTCCAGAAAAGTTGTATAGAATATAGACACGGTGGATTATGGAATACCAAATACAACTATAGTGACGTTATCTCTGTTGATATGGCAGCGTGTTATCCTGGAAGTTTTCTTGGATATGGGAAATGTTCTAGATACTTAAGAGATTTGGACATCCATCGCACGAGATGACCAAGGTTTCGATAAACGGACCCCTACCAGATTTTGATTTAACAGGATTTGCGTGTGTAGAATCATTCGAGTTTGCACAAAGTCTCCATCCTATCAACTATATTTGGTTTGGAAGACATTTTTCAGAGAAATACTGGGTACCGATAGTGCTGTTGAGGTATATGCTTGATGCTGGAATTTTAATATCGTTGAGAATAACTGAAGCGATTATACCATATCGTCCACAGAAGCAAGTTTGGTTACCAGAACCTGTCGATGATTCCAGGAAGGAATTCCTTGATCTTGACGAAGATGACCGTAAATGCAGGGATGATGAAAAACTTGCAAAAGATCTTGGCAGAAAGATAATCGATAAGTTTACTCAAGGTAGTTCATACGATTATAAATGACACTGTACAAGATTGATTATGGACGACGCTGAACTAGATTTTATAATCGCTGATACAACGGAAAAAAACACATTTATGAGCCGATGTAATGCTTATTTATCAGATGGAACCAAACTAGGTACGATTGTGAGTTATATTGATGGCGACTCACCGCAGTTCACTCATTTAAGATCTTCGATGCTAGCCTATGTTTCAATAAATCTATTGTCGATGATAAATAGATTTCCTCGTTACGCTGTCAGAGTTGCTACGGATTCATTTTACATAGATAAAAAAATATAAGGATTTATTAAAACCGCTACTCGGTAATGGCGAATGGGGAACATGGAGGATAAAGCAAGAAAATATACTTAGTTATTCTGAATCTGCAGACGTTGAAATTATGGAGAAATATTACAAAAATAATAATCAAGCATCAAAGTCATCTGCACCATCTGTATACGACCCTATGGCTAGACATAAGACTGTTTATCTTAACGGATGCGGTGGTTCAGGCAAAACAACTCGTGCGATTAACTTATTTATGAATAATAGTTCAGATATAATCGTTTTAACACCTACACATAAATTAGCCAGGGAAATAAAAGAACGAGGAGTAAAATCATGTACATACCATAGTTTCTTTAGATGGTGCGGAGACACATGGACTCCTGAGAGAATGGGTGAGAAATATATACCTAAGTATATTATATGGGACGAGATATGCACGGTGTCGTTAGAAGCATTAAAAGTATTTCTTGAATGGTTGTTATTAAAGAATACTGCTGTGATAATGTGTAGCGATCATGGTCAACCACCACCTTTTGTTGGACAATCTCCACATGAATGGCTGAAGAATAATGTAGATTATTATGAAGAAATAACTGATGACCGTAGATCCATTGATGAACCTCTGAAAGAACTTAAAAGATTAATTAGACTGCAGCCAGATAAAATACAATGTGAGATAATGCGTAAAGTAATTCCAGAAACTACAATGAGTGATTTTCTGAATTTATGGAGACCCGCTGATTTGATAGTCGCAAGTAGAAAGATAGTTCGTGATGAACTACAAGAAAAATTATTTACGTTACATAAAGAAAAGTTTTCAGATCTATCTGTACCGTTATGTTATCGCCCAGCAGACACTCGACGGCAAAATATCGAAGTGGAAATTCCTGGTGCCTTGGTTCCACCAAGGGTACAGAATCTCGTCTTGAATGATATCGTTTTGGTTGCTATTGATGTTGTTGAATGCGCATTGAGTATGGATAAATCTCCATGGACGTTAGGATACGCTATAACGATTCATTCATCTCAAGGATTAACTATTTCTGATACAAATATCTGGATTGTAGATGACCGGATTGAATGGTCGAATTTAGTCTATCTTGTAGTTTCTCGAGTCAGAAGAATATCTCAACTACATAGGGTTATTATAGATTACGTGATAACTGAGGAAATCACTAACGACCCTGCTGCAATAAAGAAAAAATTAGCGGGTTATAAGCAATGTGACAAAAAAAAAATAAGCGTGACTTTGATATTGATGCTGAATTTATTATAACGCTAAAACAACTACAGAATAATGATTGTGCAAGTTGTAACTGTAAGATGCTATCGCAGTATTCGAATAATAATCCAAGACAATTTACCGTAGATAGAATTAATAGCGATCTAGGTCACACACGTGATAATGTGATGCTGACCTGTCTTGAATGCAATCGACGTAGAGGTGCTGGACGCCCTGGCGCTAATTTACATACGTGAACGTGGTGGTAATTGTGTATCCGCAGGAATTACTTGTAATTGTTCACGTACAAATCCACGCTGAGGAGCTGTAAAATCTAGTCTGTAGATTGCAGGTCTTCCAGTGGATCTAACTATGTCAGAAATTGTATGTGTAGTAACGCTCCAGATAGGATCGGTTGCTCTTTTTTTACCACCCTCAAGTTCCCCAGGCTCATATAAATATCTTACAGTTACATTACCTAATATTGGTCGAGGTTGTTGTCTGTCATTGCTACGGGTTATATATTTTTTGGTGATCGCATTAGAAGGTTTCATGGAAGTTGCACGAGTAATTTCATTATTTAGCGCAGATATCACACCTGGTAATCTTGCAACCCATTCACTAGATCTCTCTCAGTACTTAAAGTTAGTAGATATTTCCTTTGCGTATTGGTATCCAAATAACAGCTCAGCAAGTGTTCTATTAAATCGTTCAACGATTGCCTGATCACGATGAATTTCCGTGTGTCCTCGTCTGATTTTAACGTTATGTCGCTTCATCAATGATGATACTGCACCAAGAAATTCTTTACCAGGATCAACCTGTAATAATTGTGGCCATCGCAAAGGTCCTCGCTGAGAAATTCGCTCGAACGCAGATGCAACTTCAGATGCTGTCTTTGTTGATAATGGTTCCGCTTCTTTATATCTACTCGCAACGTCAACAACAGTTAATGCGTATTTGTATGTGTATTGACGTCTACCAATTTTAATTGTGTCATGTGGTAAAAATAAAATATCTGCTTGATGAACCTCATTAGGGACGCTGACATCAAAATGTGCATACTGAATTTTTTTAGGTGGTGGTAGATAAATCTGCCATATTGCCTGTCGTGCTAACCACGCTGCAGCAACAGAACGTGAGACTTTTGCTGCTTCGGAAAGTTTAGTAATAGCTGCTTTGCCTCTCCAATATCCTCTCGGGGAATAATAAACAGATTCCATTATATTAGTTATATAATTAATTACCAGCCCCTAGCATTATTTTACCTTTCATGGCAGTTTTTATTAGAAAACTAGCGAGTTTTTCTCTGAGAGATTTATTAGGTATAGAATTTAACGCATGAATCAATTTCACATCTGCGAGATGTCGTTGTTGTAAATCGTTACTTTTATACGCAACATCATGAACATGACACGCTTGATCGATCTTATTTACTGGATGCTCTCCTGGTCTTGGTTGATCCTGATCATCAAGTCGGATATCAAGTCGGGTTCCAGGACCACAATAATTATATCCAGGAAGTTGTTTCTCACCGGGGTATTTAGCCCATGGGGTTCCTGGTAATTTTCCTAATGAAGCGGCTATATCTCCACCGTTCTTCGTCGATGAAATAAATTTATATTTTTGTGTGCCACATTTTGCACATTTACCTGTAATTGCGCGTCTTTTATTTCTTGTTGTTATTGTCGTTAATCCAGTGGTATCGGTAGGTGCTCTGCATCGAACACAATATAAATTCATATTATTTATTATATGGATATAATTGATTTCTCAGCGACACGAAAACAAGAACCAGTAAAGCACCATCCAGCATTACCAATTCTATCAGAATGATTATAATAGGTCCATCTGGATCTGGTAAAACACAATTATTGCTTAATATAATAATGCGATGGCTCAAGTGGGATAGGTTATATTTGGTAGCACCATCTGTAGATGATCAGCGGGTACTTAAAGATTTTAATGAAAATGCAAAAATATTGGACAAAGATGGAAACGATGTTATTGATTTTATTACCGATATCGATGAGGCACCATCTGTAGATGATCTAGATGGACTTATTAATAATTTAGTAGTGTACGATGATGTTATGCTGGATAAACAATCCAATCCAGCTAGAATATTTTCTCGAGGTAGGCATAAAAATACTGATGTGATTTATGTTACACAACGATATACGCAAATACCTAAGGTAATCAGAGATAACTGTAATATTTTGGTTGTATTTAATGGAGTAGATAATTATACTCTGCAGAATATTTATTATACTTGGTGTTCAGGGGGCATGGACATGATTAAATTTCAAAACTTATTTTCAAAATCACAAGCTGTTCCGTTCGGATTTATAACGATAAATTTACATGATCCAAGATCTAGATATCGTGTAGGTCTGGATAAAATCTTTGGTCCTTGATTTTATCAAGGTAGCAGCAGAGAGGGTGAACATACCACGGATAAGTATTCAAAACGTAAAAAATCACACACAAGAAAATAAAAAACCCGCTTTTAAAAAATGGTCTGAATTAATTGGTTGGCTAGAGGTTTCAATTTGACGTTATCGACCTTGTATTTTGGCTTTTTGAGCATACCCCCTTCAGGCAAATTTCTGCTGCCTTCGTAGGAACCTTTATTTTTGTAAAATAAGGTCTCCAGCAAATTGGTCTGTCCACCCTCTCTGCTGCTGTACTGTATATGATAAAAAGTCGGATATACCTGCCTCTTTCACTAGGCCTCATATTTTTCTCTTATTCTTCCAAATTTGTAAATGAAAGCTTTATTACAATCGCACTATGTACATAATAAACGACTTTTCTATATAAGCAATTAGTTGTTTCGGTAGAAACATATTTTAACAGATGGCCCTCACAACAATGTTTATTTATCTTATTATCCCGAGGGGAAAATAGTATTAGAAACCATACTAATCGAATTTAGACCAAAAGCTACTAATAAACGGCAAAACATAAAATTTTAGATCATTATTTTAGTCACGTATTTATCTACTTTCGATGTAAATACAGATTAGAGCTTTCTCATCTAACTTAAAAGATGCATTACCTTTTTTCCTAGTGATAGGACTGTATGTCCATTACTCTGAATCGAGGTGAGGTGGTAGTTTCTAAAACACCATGTCAAATGTTACTTTAATTTATATGTATAGACCATAGCTGAAATTATGGAGAAAAAAAAATGATTTTACAACATTTTAGATTTCTTAGTAGCCATCTTAAATGGATTGTAAATAACTTAATGTTATCTCTACTGTTAAAATAGCCCGGCAGAGAGCACAGATTGTGATATTATACCTTTTTTTAATTATTATTTCTTAAACGTTCGTGAATGAAAAATACCACGCTGGATTTAAATAAACGAAGACAAAATATTTATCAATATTATAACGAAACGAATTTCTATCACCAGAAATGGGGTGGGAGATTCTTCTTAATATAAATATAGAAACATTTGATTACGACGCTATTTGTTGCCATTGGATCAATGTAATTATTCTTTGGCATCTACCTTCTTGGTCAGATTTTGGAAGCTACGGGGAGGTATATATTTTAAACGTCTGTATTCTCTTAGCTGTAGTTGTAATATGGAATGTAAACATCTAAGAATTCGTGTTTAAATAATTGTACGGTGTGCGTGGCGCGCTTCCTGTAGCACACTTTCCTGTATTTCAGCAGCAGG
>JAECUM010042297.1:0-12884 GCA_016617855.1 Megalonaias nervosa
TAACGGGAAGCTTTTGATACTGTATGGTTCATCCTGATCTGCTGCATTTCTTATTGTTGAATTACGTTTTGGCCATTTCGACTACAGCAGAATTAAGTGGACGAAATTCATTCTCGTTTTGGTATGGTTTAGAAGCACACGTAAAATTTATTAATCTATACAAATTGCATGTTTCTCTTCATTTTAGGTGACAACAGCAAACGAGTTTTGAAACCTTGTCCTTTTGGATGAGAAACATTGCCATAGCATTGTCTACGGTAGCCAACTCCTTGTAAGTCATACCATAGAGGGATACGATCAGTTCTTGATTCCCATAAAGCTCCAGATAAACTCAGGTCCCACGAGTCTTTGAGTATACCTGAAAATTCTAAATATTAAAAATTTTATTCAGGCACATTATGTTTTTTTATAGGTGGGATTAGGCTGGTTAGCTGAATAGAGCATCTTCTGTGTTACAAATAACGATGTTCATACAAACTATTACTGTTTGAATCTAAGTGCAATGTTTCGAGGATATCCAGCAGCAGTTACGTCTGCCCCTGTTGGCAACTAGAGCATACACACCAGTCTGGCTGAGGCTTTCCATCTTGAGGATAGTATCCCTGTGGATGACAATCTACTGGTTCTTTGACAACAAAGGTCAGAGCAGGGTGATACACCACAAGCTGAGGCAGGGTATATTGTAGATTTTACTGCATTGGTAACTGGTTTCTTTTAAGGTGGGAAGATAACGTTTGGTGTAATATAAAATACATTAAATGTTTGACTATGTATATGGCACTAAGTCACTTTACATCGGGTTAGTACCATTCTCTGCTACAGCGTACCCAACAGCAGACATTTTGTTTGCTTCATCACGACAGTGATCGGAGCATAATGAATTATCCTTGTCCGTCCGCCCATCGAACTTTAGGCTTTGTGTTAATATCATTTCATGCACGTATTTATGACATCCTTGTTCATTCAAACAATTATATTTTAGATATAAGTTTACATTGTTCTGTGATATCTGCGCCATGGTTCTAAACATTGGTTTATTTTGTAAAACATTTGGAATTTTGTTATTAGCCATTTGTAAAACTCACTAAAATATCTGAGAACATATCCTTATATTCACGTTGTACTTGCTAGCATTCATTATATGTAGAGTCTATTTTTTTCATTTTTTTCCTGACCTCGACTCTCTTCCACTTCGTGTCTTCCTCTCTCCATCTCTTTTTCCTACCATGTCCCTATCTCTACCACTCCTCCTTTCAGCCCTGGCAAATGGTCGAACCGGGGTTGATGATAAAGATGACTATGACATAGCTGAGTTATCCTCAAATTATTTACAAAGCCAAAACATCAAATGAATGCATGTAAATTGTTTATTCTAATTGTTATTCCTTATGCACATAAGGTGGCAAGCCCTGTGATTTGAAAATAACAGAAATAAATGCATACAGTAATTTTAGTCCAAGGTGGTACTGGAATGTGAGCGTTTGAAGATTTTATTGAAAGTGCAGAAATGTGTTAAGGTTTCTTGATCCAACTAATATAGTCATTATCAGATTTGCATTATTAAGGTTTTGTGAAATGTTAGGGTGAATTAATATACTGTTAAATCAATGCAGAAAAGAGTACTCAAATCAAATACTGTTAAAATCAATGCAGAAAAGAGTACTCATATCAAATACTCTTAAATCAATGTAGAAAAGAGTGCTGAAATCAAAGAACTAATTTAAATAAATAGGGCTTTATCAAATAAATGTTTGTATCTATCGGCTCTTTTCCCGAATGTGCAACGTGGAGATCCTATTTTGTAGTTATTTTTCTGTAGTGGAGATGTACTACATTTCCCATCCTCTTGAAGACTCCCAAAGAATGCTTGAATATTTAGTCAAACCCCCTCCCCAAAACAACAAAAACCTTGAAACCCCCAAGACTCCCAACATCCCCCCAAACCAAACCAAAACAAAACAAAGCAAAATGCCATCACATAAAAGCGACTGCTTCGGTCGTTTTGAGGAAGAAAATACATGGTTCGAAATATTATAAAACTTCAGTACGTTTTGCTTTCAATGCAACTCACGATGTTTAGGACAAAGTCCTCTTTAGGATTCAGTATTCTTCAAACAGTTTTTAATTTCGTACATATAACTGGATAATTGGGGCTTTAAGATTATATTCAAGTACGTTTGAGAACATAAGGCACATATATAACTGCAAAACCATTTGATATATTTTTAATTAGTAAAGGCAACCTTGGTATCACGCGTAAGACATACACTTTGTTTGCAAATGTCACTACGTATAAGTGAATCTAGGCAGCAAAACTGTGAGAAATCAGTAGCGTCACCCAATAACGGAAATTCCAGTGTACGTCGTAGCAACGAGATAACCAGAAAACGTGCAATACACTTGATCGTGAGTGCCATACATAACAGAAGCAGACCCCCCTGTTCCCTGTAGGTAAACCGAGTCACCGACTTGCAGCTCTATAATGACGGAGTTACCGGCTGTTCCATGCTGGCCTGGAATGCTGTTGTACTGGTTTGGAATATTAGCCCGCACGGACACTATAATCCTGAAACGGACAATAAACTATCTACAAAGTCTACAGCTAGCAAAATCTATTCTCAAATGCGTGGAAAGACAAAGAAAGGACGATTCATACTGTAATACAGACTATATGACAAAGTTCAGAAAATTCTGAATCTTCTAAACTATGTATTATAAATTTTATTTTTGTAAGTCCTGGCACATGATTTGATATAATTTTGGTAGTCTTATTTATGACTATAAAGTGTAGTGATTATCTATAACTGCATTTGGGCGCACGTTCGTACGGTCTATCGTACGATGTTTAGAATGTACAGATGAGTAGGATCTATAAATAGTACGTGTTTATAGTTACTAATAATAAAATTATTTGTAAATATGTTGACAAGGTTCTGCCTTTCTCCGAATGGGCAGGTGGTATTTTAAAAGAGTTAAGTTAATTCCTATTGGATGAGTTAGGTCACTAGAAGTATTTTGAAATAAACTGAGCAGTAAGATCTGTCACGTGGGGTATATTGCGCCATATAATCGAAGAAGAATCTTGAAGATGCATATAATTAAAGCAATTAGACTTCATTCCTATTTTAGAGTCATTCTAATTTCGTGTGTTCCTGTTGCAAGTCTGCAGACGTGTTTTATGTTGTACTTGTTTGAGAGGGAGAACCAATTGGGACTGTTCAGTGGAGATAGAAAGTGCTCGTTTAGACTATAATATTGTTTTGGAACTATGTGAGTTATTCAAATGAGTTCTGGACAACTCCATTTTGACAACGTCAAAATTCTAGTACATTTGCAGTTCTGAAATAAATACGGAACTTTTAAATCTTTTGAACTTTAACAGAACTTTTTCAGGATGATTTTGGATTCACGTCATAATACTGTAAATTTCTCTCACATTTTCATTTATAACATTGATAATTAAATTGTTTGTTAAGTTTTACAAAACGTGTTGGTTTAGCTTCTTTATGTTATTTAGTTTGTGAACATGTACTCGTAATAAAAAATTCAGAATTTTCTAATCTTTAAACACTACTATGGTAAACGTCAAATTTGAGTTTTTGCGCTTAAAAATACGAATTTATTTTAAATTTCAGAAATTTTAAAACTTATTTTTAAATGAGTTTTTTGCTGCCACTTCCTATTATATTCTTTTTATTGCATTCATTATTATTATTATTATTATTATTATTATTATTATTATTATTATTATTATTATTATTATTATTATTGTTATTATTATTATTATCATTCAAGAAAACTCTGACCTTGCAGGAGCTGATGGCTATGCATGTATTGAAGCAAAGTCTTTCAAAATTTTCCAGATTACCTATAACTGGATTGCATCAACTGTTTCACTCGGAGAAAGCTCCCATCCTTAACTATTTGACTGAGGCTTGGAGGAATTTACAATGCCAATGATATTGAAAAAATCATATGTCATTTTGTAGATGTATTCTTGGTGCATCTGAGTCTACTCCAAGTGCATTATCATGAATTAGGAAGAACTAGTACGCAGAATATAAAATATAAACTTATTTTGAAATATTGGCTAAAAATTCTAAAAATGCCAGAAGACAGATGTCCTAAACAATACTACAAGTTAAAGTCAATATGGGAGGGGGTTCTATGATTAAGGGCAAACAATGTTAAAAAAACTTCTATTTACGTTTGAATTTGGCAATGCTTAATGTATTCAGGATGTAAATGATGAAAATACATTTCTTTGATTGTTCAGTCGGAGATGTGGAGATATTTTAGGTAAACGCTGCAGGATGAGAATAAGTTGATGGAAAGACTGCGTTTCTATAGTTCATTGGGAGTATAATTCAGTGTCAAAGATATCTAGAATTCTTATGAGATAGCAATTTTTTGTTATATGATCAGAATGCTTATTACAGTGTGGAACTTGCCAATCAGAGGTAGCACGGAAAGATATGAAAATATTCTTATGAAAAAAGATTGTGTCAGATTTATAATATTAATATCGAAAATGAATTCCATTTTATTATTGCTTGTCCGCTATTAAGAATTACGAAGAAAATATTTACCCATCTTTGTATATATAAATCCAGCTGTAGAAAAATTCTGATTGATTTAGCAATGTATTCTATAAATGCCTTAAAGATTAGAGAAGCCGTTTTATTGTCCACTCCTGCTACACAAGACTTTAGATCAATATTACAAAACGTGCTCCATACAGGCTGTAAGATTCTCCTTAAATTTGTTTGTGTGATTACTGTGTAATGTTTATTTGTATTTCACCCAATTTGAAAAAATGCAATAATGATTACTTTCATGCATAGCACTTCCAATAGATACGATGTTCTTTTGTTACGCACTAAAACAGTTTTTTGTACTGTATGATGTATGGATATGTATAATTCGCCAGTGGCCTGTATTACAAATAAATATTATTATTATTATTATTATTATTATTATTATCATCATTATTATTATTATTATTATTGTTATTATTATTTGTAGTAGTTTCCACAGTAGTAGTAGTAGTAGTAGTAGTAGTAGTAGTAGTAGTAGTAGTAGTAGTAGTAGTAATTATGAGGTGATGTTGGTTCTGGAAAGAATTTTTATACCTACTCAGAGTTACGATAAAGAAAAAGGATAACACGATGGTTTGTCTGCGTTTGTATGTGTACATTGAATTCGTACAACCCTTGTATGGGAGCGGTGAAATTTCCCGTCCGTTGGTCGAAGGCGTGCTGCAGATTTATAAAGATTCGGTTAAATGCAACCATCATGGAGTAAGGTAATGTGTAACTTCTCGTCAGGCCAGCAGAAAATGCAATCACGCCTTTACTTCCTAAAAAGGACAAAACAAGTCATAAACCGTGTGAAGAAGGATTCCAGAAAACGAATTGTATTATTTAACCATGACAAAATAAACCTTGAATGAACCTCCGGTAATATCCCATAACGACCCAATCCAGGCATCAGTTCGCTTATCTCATTGCCACAGCATGGAACTGCGCTCTTAGCTTCAGCCTGCACTTGGAGTGGAGTCTAAATTGTTAATGAAAACATTTGTGAAATGGTGAAAATAAAAATGTGCAGTAAAGAAGTACATGGCTTCTTTCGGTTATCCGTAGAAGATAAGCAAGACCAACCATAAAAACTCTCTGGACTGCCACAATCACTGGTTAACAAGCTAACTAACAAGTATCATTACATTCATGTTCATTATGACCTTCCGAACGCACGTACGTGTGGCATAATGTCTTGGTTCCTGCATGCATAACAGTATAAAAATCGTTTGCAAGATACTGCTATAATGAAATAGACAGAAATGTACACACCTGGAGATAAAAGAGTATCAGCACCAATAAGGGCCCCAGAAAACGTACTGTAAATCTGCTTTGCTTCACCGAAAAGTTTGTTGGTCCGTTTTGCTTTGACCTGTACATAATCACCTGAACGCAGCTGCAAAATAACTGTGTTTCCCGCTTCCGCCTGGTCTGTCGCTATTAGCCCAGACAGCGAGCAAATATATTGGCTATTGTGGTACAAGTCTTGCGAGATTGATTCATTTGTTTCGGACAGAGAAAAGAAGTGGAAAATATAGACGCCAGGAACAGGTGCTGTGAATACTCCGGTAAGGGTGTTGTATCCGTTGCCTTGATTGAGTAGTAATTTGTCGTACAAGATGGTATATCCCGGATTAAAGATCTTATGTGAGGTCAAGGTTGCCGAGAATGCAATGCTTGTGTCTGTACCATTAGCTGTTGATAAAGCAAATGTGTTACATGAAACCAAATTAAAACACGTGACCCGGTGTCACTAAAATTCATAAATATTTCTCCTGAAATCGAAAATTAGCATGGTCATGCTTATAGTGCTTCAGACAATATAAACATTTTTGTTAGAGATAAAGCCAGTATTACGGATTGAAAATCACTTTTTTGTTTAAAAATACAATAAATGGACATCTTCTATAATCATGAAAGAGCTGAGGATTCCTGAAATTTCATATAAGACTAGGCTCTTATCAGGAAATGTTAAGATTACCTCACGGTAGTTTTGTCTCCCGTAGATTAGATACTGGATGTTCTTTGAAAAACGCGTTCTTTCTCACAAAGCAATAAGAAAGATGTTCACAATGGATGAACACATCTTAAGATGTTGGGTGACATTGTGACATGGATATTCTATTTTGTACAATTTATCATTAATAAGATAATACTATACATGACCAGAAAAAGAAAGGGGGAAGAAGAGATTAATATCCGAGATCACAGGACCCTCTTAGTTTTTGTTGCGAGATATTTGCTAAGTTTTTTGAGTTCACTGAGAACGACACGTATTTCCTTTGACGATTATTATTACGTTTACATGTTTCAGGTCTGTACAAAAGAGAGAGCGGAAATTTGGTTTTATATCATACATTTTCAGACCGTTTAGACAAGAGGGCATTCTTCGGGAGGGATTAAATATTACGTTGTCTATCTTACTCACAGGCCACAATTCGAACTCCAGAAAACGTTGTATAGATCTGACGATAATAACCGGACAAAGTGACGTCTGTTTGATCATTTGCTTGTACTGAAACTTCATCTCCTTGGTTCATGTGGAGTATCACAGCATTTCCTGTGGTGCCCATGTCATTGTAAGACCAGCCGTAGAGAGATGCGACCAGTTCTTGATTCTTGTAAAGCTCAAGCCAAATTCGGCCAGAGGACTCTGTAGTTGCGTACACCTGAAACTTATAGATTCCTTTTGCTGGGCTGGTGAAAACCCCCGGGAAAGAGAACTCTGTATCCGGACCCATACAGGTTATTACCTTTACATATAAAAACCAAAGACTTAAAACGCAGTTTGGTGGCTTGATTCTTGTAAAGCTTAATCCAACTTCGGGCAATAGGGCTCAACGCTTACACATGAAACTAAATCCCATCAATTGGAATCGTGAAAGCCACAGGGAAGGCAAATATGTATATGTACCATACGAACTTTAACCTTGACATGAAAAATTATATAAATATAATATTTTTAATGCCTTATGGATCAATAGCCTACGACTAAACATTCTTGTTCAATCAGATTCAAGCATTTGTTTATTTATCCAGATATATGTATCACGTTGTTTGTAACCGTGGAAAGTAAGCGTGAATTGTTCTTGTAAGTCGTTAGTGTAGAAAGCCATCTCTTTTGGATCGCTCTCACTGGTCGTCGTTAAATGACAGTTTGGCAATAAATACTCTAATTCGAATCAATTGCATGTTTTATCGAATTCACTGTACATTGTCCCAGTTGCACACCTGACGGCGCCTTGGCCGTTCCCGAAGCGCCACGACGAATATAAAATAAATTGTGTAAACTTCTGATAGAAATGCTTGTTATTGCTTTTTATCTTAAAAGTTACAGTTGCTATCATACTCTGATTCCATTAACGTCCACGTTGAACATTTTGTAGGTTTAAGGTAATTGTACTTTTTGTGATCCTATACACACTAATACATCAAACTGAGACATTTGAAACCAGAATAATATATTTAAACCCCCAATCATAACTGCATGATAGATTTGAGATGGACAATTTCGTGCAATGGAAGTTTGAAATCGTATAATCAATTTAATGTCTTGGTAGAGAAAAAATCTACCAAAATGATCTCTTTGAGCAGCAGTACTTTTTCAGCTTAATCGTTGTCATTCAGTTACCTATGAAAACAGAATTATGGATATTTAAGCATCATAATTGTTAGCTTTGTTGAAACAACGAAGAATAATGATAGAGTGCACATGCTTTTCAAATTGGACATTATTTACACTTAAAATGCTTACTTTCAATACATAATAAATATCCATTAGTACCACAGCTAACAATGAACTGTTATACATATACATATCCTAATTTTAATGGAGTGAAGTCAGCTACCTTTAACGACTTAATGGTTTTAAATTAAGTAGCATAAAGAAGCGTAGCCAGCAAGCTTAGTAAAATCAACAAATAAATTTATTTCTCTAAGCTAAAAACAGAATATGTAAGAGGAACTTACTGTATCGTGAATTAAATCCCAAATAATCCTAAAAGTTCTACCACAAGTCTAAATCTGAAGAGTGTTACAAATGTATTCCAATATCGAATGAGATGATGTATCCAACAGCCTAGAATAGGTTGATTTACAGACAGTTTTACTGTATCACAATTATATAAAATATTATTGAATGAATTCAAAATAATTCGGCAAATAGTGATTTTGGCCAACCTATCTATGAACACTTTGTAAATCCAATGAATAGTTTAAATAATTCCTCTCTCGTTCTGGAAACAATGGTAAATAATTCCACAGACTGAAAGAATGAATAATTTTGTTGTCCACAGACTCATGTAACAACTTAAGATACAATAAATGATCAGGTTATTTATTGATATCTGCGTTCGAGGAGTAGCCTTATTTACAAATTCATAATGTTCTGTAAATGAACTTCTGACCCATCCATACATAGACCCAACTTCTACCATCAAGTACGGATAATGATCAAGTACACAACACAAATTCAACATGCATAACACTTTCCTTAATACAGGAGCACAAAGACTTATACAATAAAGCTTTCTTTAATATATTAGCCAAATATACCTGAGATACTACAATAACTAAAATTACACAGAAAGATGCCTTATACATGCCACAACTATACATAAAGCAATATAGTACTTCTATACACGTGAAAGTGTAAATGCAATGAGATCATCTTTTCCCTTGATGTGCATACTATATTAGCTAAATATACCTGAGATACTATAATAACTAAAATTACACAGAAAGATGCCTTATACATGCCACAACTATACATAAAGCAATATAGTACTTATATACACGTGAGAGTGTAAATGCAATTAGATCATCTTTTCCCTTGATGTGCATAATGGCAATGCTGTATTCCCGTAATATCAAAACTCATCAAAAGATTATCCGAATTGTTTCCAAATATCTTTTCAGATAAATGATGACGTCAAAGATCGCAATGATCTTGAACATATGTTATAATGTTCATTAAACGGTTTAATTTGAAGGATCATTTTTCATCCGAAACGGCATCACTTTATTTTAATAACATCCATCTGTAGTTGCAAATGACAAACTTTCAGTTAATTTTCCAGAATGCTTTTACAAAATTAAACTTCGTGACATCTTTTGCATTTCCAGTATTGCCGATGCAGTCATCCACTTTTGGCATTGAAAATGATTCGGTTTTCGGGACATTGTTGACTTTTCTCTAGGCAGTACGCACGCGGAATGTTTTATAGACAAGCGTCATATATTGTTTTTTATTTATGTAAAATCATTCTCCAGCAGATATCGAATTTCTTTTTTCAAACTTTCCTGCATGAGATGATTCTATCTAAGAGGCATACTGTTTCAAAGGTGTTGAATCTACAATCTCAGCTTCATGACAGAATTTGTTTGTTCTTGTTGGATCATCAGGAAACAAGTGATGATATTATATTCACGTAATAGCTGTTTTAGTTCACTCTTTTCATGTGGATGTATATTTGAAAACTCCTGGTCCAGTTTATTGAATATTTCTGAATTTCGAAGATTGGTTATACCAATGTAACTAATGACAGATAGCATTTCGTCGTTGACATCGATAGAGATCAGATTATTACCTAATAACAAATGAATCTCCTCAGTGGGTAAACAAGTACTGCTCCAATAGTCATGGGCCCGGAGAATACGTATGATGCCTATTTGACACAATGGAGAGGAACATTAACAAAGCCACACTCTAGTACCCGAATAAGAAGACTTTCACTAGGACAAGACTTATCCGACAAAGTCAACTCACCTGTGTTACGAGCCTATGCACTTAAAACAAGTAATAGAAAAGAGAGAAAGACAACAAGCTTTGCAAAATTCAATTAATAATTCATTTCCCTAGAATACAAAGTGAAAATGAAAAGAAAGAATGTACTGTATAGCTAATTAAATCCAAAATAATCCAAGAATTACAAACACAAGTCATAATAATTTAAAGTCCTGAATAAAATTAAGTACAGGTCAAGAATAAATCCAAAAACTGAAGACCATGATGTGTCTGGGATAGTTTATAGATTGTTGATGTGTTAACAGTCTTTTGTTGGATCACAGTAATATAATTCCAGGTTTGAATTCACTATAAATTCCAGTGAATGTCTCTGTACATGAATTTTATCAGAGTACTTATCTGTTTCCAGAGAAAATGATCACTTGAATTCAACAATTTGAAGAAATAAAATGTCCAGCCCAAAACGGAAATACTGGACACAACATATATTGCGACTTGAAAGTGTTAGAGCTTGAAGCACGACGGAAAGAATCCTCTCAGTTACAGGATTATATAGTTCACTACTTGACCTCAGGTCACAATTAGCATTTTCTAAAAAACCCATTACCAAATGGAAAATAACCTTCTGGAATGATCCTGATGTTTACAAAATAAAAACCAGAACCTGGATTATGTGACTACACTAAGGAAATTCCAAAACCTAGACCTAGACCCAAATAAACATATTTACTTCTAGTAATAATAATAATTCAGATTTTAAACCCATGCACATAGAAAATAACTTAGCTATGTATTAGTTGTTTACACAGAATAAAATTAAAACGTCAATTCAGGTCAAGCAGAAATGAACTCAATTCTGGACAAGGTCAAGTCAAACAAACACTGTTACATTACAATAGCATGTAATGAAATAAAAAAATAAATAAATAAATAAAAAAATAACAAACAAACAATGTAAATTAAATATACATAACACCTGATATTAAAAAAACTGAGACGCTCCTGTGTTCTTTAGCATTTTAATAGCGACAGACTTGGCAGATTCACAAATAATTAATATAGAACTTTTGAACATGAATGGTTCAAAATTATCCATAATAGAATCAGACTGGCGTTTGTTTGACTCAACCAATGTATTGCGTTCAATAAAAGACCGTGACCTCGACAGTTTAGAAATAAGAGCATTTGTTATAGATCATTCTTTATTCTGTTATTTATTTTAAAAATCATGCAGCAATCTGAAATAACGTTCCTCTTTTTCTTACAATACGTGCATGTAGGAAGAAATAAATATTTCTGTTCAGTATCATCTTAAGTTTGATTTCCAGTTTCAGATTTGGAAGTACTCCAATGAGACTGAGATGATTTTATACCAATACTGAGAGGAAGACTTATTGGCAAATCAGTCTTTCTGATTCAAGGATTAATCATGAGCTGTTCATTGTCCAAAGTTTCCACCACTTCATATAAAGAAAGGTCTTGACATTATTATAGATGCAATTATTGAAGACTTCAAATAATATCAGTGTATGAGGCTGTCTAATGTTTATCACACTTCTTAGCTGATGACCAGCTATCTAATAGTTTTTCTCTTTCTTCCTAGCAATTTCTACATAATTTTGTACAGTTTCTTTTCTACAATTCCTAATCTTTGTTGATATGCCTCATGGACCAGCTCATAAATATTCACTAAATCATAACCAGCACTCTGTTGTATATATCACGAGCTCTGCCAATAAGTACAATTTGTAATAACAAAGTCCAGTTCTCTCTTGGTCCTTTCACGTTTACAGCACGTTTCTCAAAGTGATGAAAATATTTATCAACTTCTTTTTCGTGAAAATGGGGTGTTAGCTTGATATTTTTAATAACATCAAAACCTGAGCTTGTGGGTAAAGAGGAAGAACGATGAAAAATGGCTTTAATTTCTGCTCAATACAATGGACATAGGAATGGACCTGACTAGTCCAATGCCCACTGAACAAGCTAATTCATCATTAGGAACTATCTGTTCCAGCCCTCTAGTCTACTATAATTTATTGGTCCGTTGGAATTTAACTCGGTGTCAAACGTCCCACTCTTGATGGCTTTCAAGCAGATGAGGTAATAGCAGACTATGTTTGCGACACTTTTAGAAGCTAATCAATAGACTACGTTCCTTTGAAGCAATATTGGTGCTTCCGGATTACCTAGGTAGAACGTCCTTGTTCTCGGGTATGTGCGAATTAAAACCTCTGCCACAAAACGAGTTCGGTACAGTTAAATACTCCTTGTCTTCACAAAGATCATAATGCCAAGCAAACTAAATCAATTCGTCATTTTTTAAACATTCTAACTGTTCCTGCGTAGGATTTGAAACAAAGGTCCCTAGTTTAGATGACACTGAGAAAGCTTGCTGGTTCCACTAAAGATTTCTCAAATATGTGAAATTAAAATCTTTACTAATGACAACGAAAATTCCAAAATAAACTTAATTTAAATTTTAGAGACAACTTTTTCAATGTCTCTGAAATGTTTTAAAGAAATTCAAATGCCAGAACAACCCCCAGTTTCTGTTA
>JAECUM010042298.1:0-18269 GCA_016617855.1 Megalonaias nervosa
AGATAAAAACTCAAGAAGGTTGACTGTGCATGCCAACTGACTGCCTTGATGATATTTTTGATAGAGACATTACAATCGAAGGCAAAGTTTGCCAAGTTTGCACTTATTTTGTGAGTAGTGATCTTCATGACGTGAATGTGTTCTGGTGATATGTCAGAGTATGCTGTACTTATTACCCACTTCAGCCTCAATGTTCTCCCCAGGTTTAACTGGGAGAAACAGACATCAAAGAGCTCCATGAATTGGCTCGGTCTGCTTCAGATGAAGTCTGAATGCAGGTACTGGGTCATGTTTGAAAGCCTCCTGGGATGCGTCAATACAGGAGAGAGGATGTATGATGACTTTTTGATTGCCCACTGACAGCAACCTGTTCTTGGAAATGAAACTGGGTTGCAGCATGAGGACTGCCAAGCCATCAGAAAGAAACTGTACGGCAACTTGGTCAACAGATTCTGCATGCTGACACTAACACTATCAGGAAGCAGGTTTTGTATGAAAGGTACTTCAGCAAGGTCCTGGCTAAAGGCTCGAACTTGTTTGAATTCAGTCAAGTCAGAATCCAGGAAAGACTCCACTTAGAAAAAGTGAGCAATTTAGACTTACATAAGTCAAAGTTGGACAAGAAAAAGAGAGCGATTTGAACTTACACAAGTCAAAGTTGGACAACAAATCAGAGGACTTTGTTATGACCAAGATCCTCCCTGCTACAATGATGGAATGTGTCCAATATCATAGAACATATCCCTAATAGTAATCGGATCCAACTTTTTCTCCTTGAACAGCCAAAGAAAAACGTAAGTGACTTGTGGGACACAGGCACTCAAAGGGACTATGTTTTTTGACTTTGCACCAGTCCCTGAAAACATGCCACCTCCCTTCAAAGTGGAGGATCTTCTAGCTTGTGTAATTCTTTCCATCGCTGAAGGGTTGAATTGTTTCTGCTGCAAGGCTCTCTGGACAAGAGCCAAGTGTGAAGGAGAAGACAGTCATGTTCAGGATGGAATGCATGGGTCCAAGGCTGCTTGAGAAGAGTTGGCCTGGCTGGAACCTTCCTATTGCTACATCAAGAAGATCACTGATTCAGGAGATGTCCCAACAGAGGGGGGCAATCAGAATCATTTTGCAATTCTGACCCCTCAATTTGTGATTAATCTTTGGAACTATGACCATGGGGGGGGTAGGCAATGGGCAACAGACCCTCCCAACTGAGAGAAAGAGCATCGACAGACCAAGCCTCCGGATCCAGAATTGGGAAAACAAAGGTAGGCAGTTTGTGATTCCATCTGGTTGCAAAGAGATCGGCCATCAGATGCCCCCATAGCTGGCAAATCTGATGAAAGACCAATGCATTAATAGCGGGATCATTCTGTATGGAGAATCTGTCCTCTCCTTGATGAAGAACTGGCCAATACACTGAGTCTGAGGGGAATATATCTGATCTGGATGTTGATCTTGTGCATACCAATGGCAAAATTCCAATACCAAAATGCAGAATTGGGGTGATTTGGTACCACCCCATTTGAGGAGACATGTCACTACCAGAGTTGTCTGACATGATGTGCATGGTCACTCCAAAAGAAGATGGGTTTTGATGATAGCTTTTCTCTCCAAGAGACTGATGTGGAGGCCTATGTCCTCTGGATTCAACTGGCCACTGATAGTATAGAAGTCCAGGAACAGATGGGATTCCCAACCACACGTGCTTGCATCTGTGCACACTGTCACGTCTGGTGGTGGTTGTTGAACAGGTTTTCCTACCTTGAGCCAACTGTGGTTGAGCCACTGGTCAGGAATGATACAATCTCGCTTGTTGCACTGATCCTGTAATCAAATGACATTGAAAAGGGGTGCCATTGAGAGAGAAAGGCCATCTGCAAAGGGCGCATAAAGAGCCAACCCAGAGGGGTAAGACCTGCTGCTGCATTGAATAATCAGAGGAGTTGCAGAAACTCCCAGGTTGTTATCCATTTCTTGCTGGAAATGGACTCTGCTAGATTGATGATTCGGACCACCCAAGGGTGGGGAAGATTTAACAGGTTGAGGTGGGTAAGAAATTCCATACCCAGATGAACAAAGATCTGACTTTTCCCAATTGATCAAAAACCCTTGATGATGTAACAAGGAAATAAGATGGTTCTTTTGTTTGACTAGAATTGAACTTGCCATATGTTTCTCAAGAATGGCGTCCAAATACACTGTCATGGAAGTAGATATTGAAGCTGAAACTACATGAAGTTCCATGAAAATGGATGGATCATGGAATGTGAAAATATACATCTGCCTGATTGACAATGATTGCAAATTTGTTTGGATGGATGGTGAGGAGGTCTGATCCTGGCCATCTCCATCATGAATTTCGGAGGAAGCATGAACTGATTTAGATGATGGAGGTCGATGACTGGTCTGAGCTTACCACTGACCTTCCTGACCAGAAAAAGCTTGGAGTAAAATCCTGGAGATTGTGGATTCTAAACAATCTCCACCACCTGCTGCTCGATGACCATCCTTATCTCTTGCTGTAAAAGTGTATTCTTTTCCAAGTCCAGTGGAACATCTATCAGGAATGGATAAGACCAAAGAGGAGGTTGGCATGATAAGATCCAAAACCCCTCTAAGACAATTTGGAAGAAAGAGATCGATCCACTGCTGTTTGAGTCTGGCACCTACCGGATAGCTGTCAGTGGGCAGTTGGGGACATGTGTCAATGGCGTGACAATGGAGGCTTGGGGGTTGAGAAACTTTGTTTCCTACCACCCATGAGATGACAGCCTCCGAGACTGATCAGCAGATTGTCTTTGTGTATAGGGTTGGGGTTGCAACTGTTTTTGGGTTGAGATGTGAATGATCCCGTACCCACTTGTCTCAAGTCATCATGTCTTTGAGGGCTAATCAGTGATGATACATAAGGCAATTGGTGTGTTCCTTAGTACATTCAAGACTGGACTATTGTAACTCAATTCTGTCTGGTTTATCTCAAAATGTTCAAAACACAGCTTCTCGGATCATCCTTAGAGTACCACGATCAGAGCACGCCTCCCCCCTGCTCTCTACCCTACACTGGCTATTCATTCGATCCAGAATTAAACACAAAATTTGTTCTCTGTGCTACGTTTCACTGACAGGCTCCAGTCCAACATACCTATCTGACCTCACCCATGTGTACACACCAGCAAGATACTTACGCTCCTCTTCTGACACTCATATTCTCATTATTCCCACTATGAAAATGAAATCATATGGACAGCGTTCTTTTGCATACCAGGGCCCAGCAACGTGGAATGAATTGCCCACTGAACTTAGACACAAAGACACAGTGATCTCATTCAAGAGCGCTCTTAAAACTCACCTATTTCAACTGCAAGAACAGACTTAAAGATCTAATAATGTTTCCTTGCCTTAAATATTTACAGCATGTTTTCTGTTTTCTAATTTCATGGTGTTTGTTTTTATTTTTGTAATAATATCATTATATATGTTTTTTAACAGTTGTCAAATGTTGTAAAGCACTTAGAGCTTCTAAAGATTAGGCACTATACAAAGTCCTCATTATTATTATTATTAGAGGGATGGGAGGGTGGTTCCTGGGCTGCCTGTCTTCAAATTCCTCTATCATGGAACCAAACAGTAGAGGTGATCAGAAGGGAGTGATTCGCAGGGTCAAAGCATAATGAGGCTTGAGTAAGTAAAGCATAAGCAGGCATACCATCACACAAGATCAAGGTTAGCAGAAGCCATCAAAACATTTGCCACTGCATGTGGTTTGCCTGGTTAATCACCTTTGTTATTCTAGCTGTTGACTCCCACGTGTTCATTGCTTGCTTAATTTGCCTGGGGAAAATCACTAGTGATGCCAAGTCCACCAATGAAGATGTGGCACGATGTTGTAGATAAGCTTTGAAGTGGCCTTTATCCATCTTATATCAAGTTGCATTGATCATGGCATTGTTCTTGTCTAATACTGTAGAGAAGGCATCTGAATGAGTCTTTTTCCAGCAAGATATAAAGGACACTGGTATTTGACTCTCAGAAAAAAAAAAGGCTTTGAAATTACCTGGGTCACTGATCTGGGCTGAAAATCTCTCAGCAATCTCCCAGAGTTTTTCCAACTGGAAAACGAAGAAAGGAAGGGCTGATCAAGTGAGGCCTTGACCCTCTATGCCAGTGTAGAAGAGGGAGGTGGTGGACATTCTGAGTTTGGCAATACCCAACAAATTTCCTCAAATTAGCCACTTCAAATCTATACTCAGTCTCCTCCATGGTGGGAACTGAGTGAATTATCATCAAGTTTATTCCTACACTCAGTGTGTGGGTGATCCTGAGGACATATGACCTAGGTGAAAAAAGTTTCACCATAAGTTCTGAGACAGAAAAAAAAAATAATTACTTTATCATGTCCCAATATATACGGTATATATGGTAGTTCATTCTTGTGGGACAATGAGTCTGCAAATACATTAGCCAACTTAGGATATGTCGAACTTGGACATGGATTTGTCATTGAGGACACCACTTTAGAAAATCCCAAAGAAGAATACAAAGGTCTAGGAACTTGGTTCCACCTTGCTGTTTGAGATAGTTACCACAATGAAGATGTCAGACCGTATGAGAACTCCATTTCCATGTAGGTTCACCAGCCATCAATGAAACGTTTTAGAATGGTTTTCATCTTGAGACTGTTGTCATGTAGAAATGATCCTGAGGGGGGCACACTCCCATGGCATCTTGAAATGGTAGGAGATTTGCTCCCCAATGGCCTCTGTATTCTGATCCATACCAATCATGATTGCTGGAAGTTGCACTTGCTGAGGTATCCCAAACATGTGTCTAATGAGGTTTCCCTACCTTTGAGATGCATCCTCATTTTGTACAGATTGTGAAAGTTGGTCCAATGGTCAAAAGTTTGGCCTCCACTTGGACTACAGAATCAATGTAATGTAGTCCAAGAAGGCAATCGAGAATTAAGATGTCTGCTACTGCACTGAGCAAAACCCAGCAGGCAAAGAAATTCTCTAGCAGATGGATTTTTCTGTATAGGCAAGGAATCTACCATTGTACTAATTCAATTATTGTTCTTGGAGGACATGTAATCCTTTTACCTGAATGTTTAATTCCAGATCCAGTTCACCAAAATATTTAAAGGGTACAAGGTTGGAGATGTCCTTGTTGACTGAGAATGAAAAGAAGGATAACAAGTGATGTCATGTCTTGCACCAAGATATAACTAGCCTGCTGTTTTGTAGTCTGTTGTTTGTGTCAGCAAATCACATTATTTCTGGAACCCACCTGAGTGGGGACGTGAAGTCACACCTCTTGAAAATCCACACTGATTGCATAGTCTCCCCATTGGATGGCATTTAGAACTCATTGTTGCATTCCATCATGACCCCAAGAGCTTAAAAACTGACTGAATGTGCTCATGTTGATGACCAAGTGATGAGTAATGCATTTGTTGCTGAAGGAACTCTGGGCAAAGGAGGAGGTGCTCTGAACATGATACTGAGCCCCTAATAAACCATTTGTCAGATCCGTATGTCATCATTGTAAATCTTTCTCAATCAGAAACAAAAGACTGGAGCCTTTCCCCTACTGTGATCTGTGACAAGGGGGCGTGAAAGTATGTCATTTGAGATAAATAGGGTCTTTTGGAAATGCTGTTGAAAATGATCACCCTCCCTTTACCGCTTTTCCACTTTAGCTTGGGACATGTGGTTTATCACAGTTGTAAATTCAGTTGGACTGCTTTCCAGTGGCCAGTGCTCTAGGGAGATATATGTGACCTTTTGTTGCTTGCCTAGCAAAATCCCTCCACTGTTGCTGATACTGTGAGGGATGGAAGGATATATCCCTGGTGGCTTGCTGCAAATTCCATCAACCTGATCATTAAAGAGGAAACTGGATGATTAAGATTGTGAGCATAGCTTGGCCTATGATGGTCTTTAAGAAAGGTGGAGGTAGAGAGCATTGCATCTTGTTCCATCTGCTGTAAGTTCATAGCTGCTGTTACAGCCATGGCCATAGTATGTTGGGCCTCTATGTTTACGAAGTGGGTCATTGTCTAAATGGGTTCCCACGCATGTCTGGTGAGATTCAGGGTGGGAGAAGGTAAGCTATTTTCTGCCTATTAAAAGCTTGCCACATATATTACATGCAACACTGATACCATGGTGACGATGTTACAAATTAACCGATGGGTATCCAATTGGAAAACTGATGTGTGGGGCTTACAGAACTGCCGAAAACAATTTGAGGGAAGGCATCTGCAAAACAAATGTCTGATTGTGGAAGCAACTGAAAGTCAATTCTTCCATATTCAATGATCACCTGAACTGTAGACCAGGCTGGTGATATAGACAAATGAGGAGGAGAGTACTTTAATGGGCAGAACAGGGATGGAACTGGAAAGCCAGTTTTTGAAGTTTTGAATTAAGGTACTGAAGCTGATGTCTCTTTCGATACCAGCAAAGTAGCTGGAGAAGGATGTCAAGGATTGCAGCTCACTACACTTGCAGCACATTATGAATTAAGATCCTATTACTTCCAAGATGTTGCAAAGTAGAGGCTCCCTTTGGGTGGCAAGGGCTTGAGGACGAATGAAGAAACATATCACGGCAACTGAGGCACCAAGATGGACATCATACACTGGAAGTGTCTAGAGGTACTATGCAGGTTAGATTGATCCATGAGAGTGTATATATAAACTGGATGTCATCCACAGGAAGTGCCTAGTGGAACTGATCCATGGGAGTGCCGGTATAGACTGTACATCATCTACAGGAAGTGCCTAGAAACACTATGCAGCTTAGACTGATTCATGAGAGTACAGGCATAAACCAGACATCATCTACAGAAGTGCCTAGCAGCACTATGTGGGTTGGACTGCTGTATAACTGGCTTCATGAACTGGGTTCTTGGGAATTGAGGCATTAAGGTTGGCATCAAATACAGGAAGCCCCTAGCAGTGCTAAATATGTTGTACAGGCATAAACCAGACATCATCTACAGGAAGTGCCTAGCAGCACTATGTGGGTTGGACTGCTGTATAACTGGCTTCATGAACTGGGTTCTTGGGAATTGAGGCATTAAGGTTGGCATCAAATACAGGAGGCCCCTAGCAGTGCTAAATATGTTGTGGAGATGTATTAAGTTTGTTTTCTGGTGGCTGATACTGTATGATCAATTGTGGTCATGGTCCATTGTGGTTATATGGCTGAGTCCAGTCATGAAGGAACATGGCATGATGTTTTCCAGTTCTGGGATGGGGTATGGGATATTGATCCATGCAGCCAGTCCATAATTCTGATATGTGAGACTGTAAAAGAGGCTGTTGTTGCTCTTCCATCTCGCTCCCCAGTAAATGATATGGTTTTTGAAACCTTGCATGCAAACTGAGGATGTTTTTGCCCTCAAGGTATGCTTCTGTGCCTTCTCCTTAGTACCCGAAGAATTGCTGCCCATTTATGTCTGTCCATAATATGCAAGTCCAGCATGAACTGAAAGAATGAAGAGAAAAAACTACATATGTTGAGTGATTCACAGCCTGATCTCACCAATAGTCTAAGTCTGTAAGAAAAAATAAAGCAGACAACATATACACATAGTGAGAGTGCATCCTGCTTTATAAATTTAGGTTACCTGTAGGAAGGCCAGCTTTTTGACAGCCTATACAGGTAAAATCACAGAAGCATCACTTAAAGGAAATACATGTATGAAGTGGATGCAATGAGAAAACCATGAATATGCTGAGCTTTTTGACTGCCTATACAGGTAAAATCACAGAAGCATCACTTAAAGGAAATACATATATGAAGTGGATGCAATGAGAAAACCATGAATAGAAAACTTACCTGTACATATCCAACCATGGCGGAAGCTATACAGTAATAATAATTAGTTTTCTATAGTGCACACCATACCTGCAAATAAAAATGGGCACTGAAGCATCATTATTTATGCTTAAAAAGTAGATGTTATATCCATTGTGAAACAATGTTACCTGTAGGAAATGCCCAATGATGTTCTACACAGGTAAAGATCAATAAAGTGTCACATACATAACAATGAAGTGGACACTAAGACCAGATAATATAGAAAACTTACCTGTATGTATCCAGACATAGCAGAAATTATGAAGCAATATTAAATGAGTTTTCTATATCAAGCATCAGATCTGCACTTATTAATGCAGTTATGGAAATGTGAGGGGACACCAGTGCAACCCGTGCAGGTATGTACCAAAGGCGCCTAAATCTGTGGAGATGGCAAAGTGATAATACTGAATAGTTAGAAACATCATCGTCAATGATAAAAAGAACTGAAAAGTTGGAAAATTTTAGACGCAATATACTTCCTTTCCAAGATAAAACTGTTCCAACTTGTTTTAAGGTAAAATCATTAAACTGTGTATATGGATTTTGAGAGGCCTCTCTGTCTGTAGAGAACGTGCTACTCAGAATGAGTGGAAGTAGTAACTGATGGTGTCATGGGATTTGGTGCCAATTCCAGTATCAAGGGGAGATCACTCTTTCTAACTACCACCTAGGTGGGCAGAAAACTTTTAGCTTTAAGCTAAAAAGTTTTAATCTGGGAGGCTGGATTTGTGAAGTAGTAGTAGTTCTCCTGGTTATTATGATCGGGTAATGTATTTGAAGAAGAAATGAAAGAATTATGCTAGCAAGGAAAACAAATGCTACAATCATCAATCATCAGGGATAAACAACTTTAAACATGCCAAACTTAATACATGTATTCACAAATTAAAAAAAATGCTGTCTTACTTTAACTATTTGTAATTATTATTATGTTTGTGACTCAAGGGTTACTCCTGGTAGACTTATTTTAAAGTTTAAATTTTGGTAGATATTTGATTGGAGATATTGTTTCTGGTGTACATGCTAATCAAATATTGCTATGATAAATTTAACTAGAATTTAACGGAACTTTTTACATTTATTACAATAATTTGTAATTTAGAAATGTTGAAGGAATCCTATATTTTATCTTATTGTATGATGCATATAAATAGTCACTACAACAGATTTTTTACCTGTATGTTTCTTTCCTTGAAGATTTGTAATAGCTCTTTTTATCTGGTCTGGTTGGAAGCCCATGTCAGCAATAGCCTGATAATTGAACCCTCTTGGCATGGACGGAGTTGCATCCAGTGACATGTTAGATACATCTACAAAAATGAAAATGTTGGTTTAGAAAGCACAGCAAACATACACCATGTTTATTTCAAATTCTTGTGTAACCATAAATACAGATCAGTTCTGACAAAATTCCAAATGTCTTCTCATAATCTGAGAACTGAAACTGGGAGATATGGAAACAATAGAACTGATAGAAGTGAAAAATATTGTATCCTAACATGAAAACCATGATCCTGAAACTAATATCATTTTCTTTTTGTGCATCTAGTATATACTGACTTATTTCAAAAACTTATTATTTCTACAGTATGCATCCTTGTTTATTTATCCTTGTTCATCCTCTCCTATTCAGCTTTCAATGATTCAAATTTTTGAGTTTCTGTTTAAGGTTGAACAAAAAGAATTTGATAATATCTGTAGCATGTACATGCTTATGAGAATAAACTACTGAATTGAATTGAAACTACAAAAACTCCTTGATGGGCCTGATGCACTTCTACCTGAAAAAATGTTTGTAGAAATCCAAGAGATCTGTTTCTTCTCTCCTTTTATTCCTCTCAACTTGTGAGTATTCACACCATCTTGAAAAATGACAATGTACCAAAGCTGATAAATAAAGTCTATTCTTGTGTGTGTGTGTGTGTGTGTGTGTGTGTGTGTGTGTGTGTGTGTGTGTGTGTGTTAACAAAGATATATGCAGTACAGAAATCTTAGTCATGACGTCTGACCTGGAACATGATGTCATGGATAAAATATCAATGAACTCATCAGATCATACCAAGTCTGGAAAAAAAAGAAACCAAAGCAAACAAACAAGAGGCCATAGTAGACCTGATATTGCTCTGATTGTCATCTAAGTACATTTAAAAGACAAATGCAAGGGCCGTTGGTCAAGCAATTTTTGGTTCATATGATGCTTCCAACATATAAAGGATTTTAGTGGTGGCATCCATACTGGAAGGCAGATTAACATCATTCTGTGCAACCCTTAAAGCCTTAATGCCAGGATGCTTTCTGTGAAATATTGTTATATATTGTCAATGAGTTGTTACAGAGTCATATAAAGGTTTTTCTATTTCAGCCACAATGGCCATACTGAAAAGTGGATGAGTATCATTTGTACAAAAGTGAAAGGCCTATATGCCTGGATACTTTATATCAGATTTCGTAAATTTTGTTTAGCAGTATTTTAGAAGTTTAGGTTTTTGCTGTTAGTAATGCTGCCAAATTTGACAGCCGAACTACTTTTAGCATTATGGTGGCCATATTTGTACATTGTACAAAATTAAAAAGGTCTTTAATGTCTGAATGCCATGTGACAAGTTTGGCTGAAATTGGTGTGTGCTGTGGTTTGTAAGAAGACACTAATAATTGAAATTATTGACAGACAATGCACTGATGATAAATGATGCAAAATAGATGAAGGGCCATACACAAGATTAAAATCTATAAATAAAAAAACTGTCATGACACTTCATCTTAAAACTGATATCTAGGATATCTATCACTGAACTTGTTTTATACACTTTCAC
Organism: Megalonaias nervosa; assembly: GCA_016617855.1. Classification (NCBI taxonomy): domain Eukaryota; kingdom Metazoa; phylum Mollusca; class Bivalvia; order Unionida; family Unionidae; genus Megalonaias; species Megalonaias nervosa. The sequence goes on from JAECUM010042298.1 coordinate 10,682, forward strand.
ACTATACCGCAATGTGACAAGTTTGGTTAAAATCTAAATTAACTATTTGTATTAACTGTTGTACTCACAAGCCATTATAGTTCCCAAACAGCTGAACCTGCACTCATTCAATGTATTCATCAGATATATCCACAAACCAGTGTTGATAAAAATCAATTCATATAACACAGACCCTGATCTGCCAGTGCATTATGCAACATCAGATCAAGGTCTATGGTGAATGTATCTCAGGTATATAAATCTAAGATGAAGCTTTACTGATCATGCCTTGAAACCACTCTAAAGGCATGCTCATTAAGCTTTAACTTAGATTTACACACAAGTTCTAGTAATGACCAATTAACGTGTAGATAAAAAAATAAGGATCATATAAGTTATTACTGCATCCACACATCATGCACACTCTAACTTATTCACTTCCTAAATGCTGATAGGTTCATCCTTAATGATAAACTGTTGATCAACTTTTATAACACTAAGGCAAATTTTTATCAAAGAAAATCTTGTCCAATAATAAGCTTACCTCCCCACCCCTATTTTATGTCATATGAACAAAGACCCCCTGGACCTATTATGAGAGAAATACTTTAAGTGAACCTGTATAGCAATAATGCCTGCATGTCAATTCAACACCTATGGAACAACTAAAAATGTTCATAGAAAATTTCTGAAATATTTAACCAGAATGGACAGAATACTGCCTCGAAAATATCAAATATGTGACAGGTGGATGGAACTGACTACCCATAATTCTATCTACTTCCTGCCATATGCTTCCAGCCATCTTTATGGCTGGGGCTATTTAAAGTTAACTTTACTCAGATCAAAAACAACTTATGAAAAAATTTCAAAACCTTTTATCAATTTTGTTGCACAGATACACATCTATGTACAGGTAAGAAACATTTGAAAGTTTTACATAAGTAATATTATAAATATAAATTTCTTTCATACAGATTTGTACTGAGTGTAGCAGCAGCTGCTGCTGACAACTGACCAGACATGGAAATCATAAAACCTCAGAAACTCAATCTGAGCTTACGATTTTTGTCTACCAGTTGCAAAAACTCAGCTTTTATACCATCACTTTTGATTGGCTGACTTACAACTACAATTATCACGACTGTGATTTAAACATGACAGATTCATTCCCTGTATATGATGAAACTATATTCCATCCAAAGGAATCATATTTATCTGGATTTCTGCATTATTTGGGATTCATTACTTTCTCAGATTGTCCCTTAACTGATTATAGATTGTGCCACAGTATCTCAAAATTTTTTCACTGCTTTTCCATGAGCTATATGCATACAACTTGTACACAAAATCTAAATAAAACTGTAAATTGTAGATCTGAATAGTGTGATTTGCCCATAAGCTTTATATAATTACTTACCTTTTGGATCATTGGACAATTCAAAATAAACCTTAATACAAGACATAAACAGTTTAAATTTATGACCAGTGTCATCATGTTTTAGTGCAATCCATAGAAAGTGAGACAGCTGTGTCAAACATCTGTGACAGATGACAAGACAGACTGATATGACAAATGGTAGACACCTGATGACCATGTCAGAAGCACACATATAATGATGATTAACTTTCAGGCAAATGGTCATTACATGTATAATGACCTGCATTACTTACTGTAGTCAGCCTCAATCCTTCTTGTGCAAGAGGGTTGATAGTCAACCTCAACCTCTCTTGTGCAAGAGGGTTGATAGTCAGCCTCAACCTCTCTTGTGCAACAGGGTTGATAGTCAATCTCAACCCTTCTTGTGCAAGATGGTTGATAGTCACCCTCAACCCTTCTTGTGCAAGAGGGTTGATAGTCAACCTCAACCCTTCTTGTGCAAGGGTTCATAGTCAACCTCAACCCTTCTTGTGCAAGATAAAGCCTAAAAGCTGAGAGATGCATACAGATATAAAAATTCTACTAAGAAGATGAGAACTCAAAACAGTACCAAAGATAACATATAAATTACTGTATTGTTGGGTACACAATGCTCACAAAGCCATGCCAGAGTTTGACATTAAATTTGGGCAATGTAGTGTGGTGGTAATTGGCACTCAGAATTATGCTTTGGGTGGTCCTAATTAGAATTTATTCACCCATGGGCACTGCTGTTGTACTCTTAAAGGGAATGTTTATGTATTTTTTAAAACTCTAACATGATAGAAAAATCATTAGTAAAGACAAACTCTTCAATAAATCATGTATATATAACTGTATACCATTCCCATTAATTTTTGTTTGAGTTTGTGAGACATGTATCAACATTCACATTTCCCTTACATCAAGATGAATAAAGTTACTTGTTTGGTCTGAACGAGGAAAATTTATTTCATCTTGTAATACCATGAAGCCAGGAGACTAAAAAAAAACAATTCTTGAGCTTCGGTTGTGAGATTCTGCTTCAACCAATCATAGGTGACTTTACTTTAAAATGTAATTCCTGATTGGCTGATAATGGAAACATACATATATAAAGGTGTTGTACCAAACACAATAACTGCAGTCTGAGTACTCTTACCATGGGATATGCTATAAATTGGATGTTCCTGCCAATTATCTATGCTGCCATTTGTTGCTAGGGTCCTTGTCTGGATGGATGCTGAGCTTCCATTTGTTGCTAGGGTCCTTGTCAGGAAGGATGCTGAGCTGCCATTTGTTGCTAGGGTCCTTGTCTGGATGGATGTTGAGCTGCTATTGATTGGCTGTCGCTGCTGAAGAATACAGGACATAGAAATTAAAGTATGGCATAGTGGTACTATAAAGTCACTTATCTGTGGGATACCAAATTAGGTTAGATTCACTGATTCCTGCAAACCACAAATTAAAACTCACAGGCCACAAATTGAGGCACCAAAAGGAATGTCTTTTTTTAAAATATCAAATCCATGAAAAATGATATCCACAAATATTGAATAAATCCATAGTAAATTTTTTCTCTTTGCTTACCATAATTTTCCATTACAAACACATCCTTTGCAATTGGCTCTTTTACACTTTTAAATATTTTTAAGTGGCACATATATATTCAGGAAATTTGTTTTCTAACAAACCCATCTCCACATTTTTTTTCCCACCACTCTTGTGGCCTAAGCGGTTAGAGCATCCACCTTGGATGTGGGAGGTCGCTGGTTCAAATTCTGGCCAAAACATATCAAAGACTTATAAAAATGGTACTAGCAGCTGCCTCGCTTGGCCGCTCAGCTTTAAGAGGTTAGTGTTAGGACTGGTTGGCCTGGTGTCAGGATAATGTGGCTGGGTGGGACATGATACTACATTTCTGCAGCATGATGCCCCAGTGCTAGACATCAATACAAGCTGCCACACTGCAGACATTGTAGCAATATGACTGAAAAATTGTTAAAGCTATACTAAAAATTCAAATCACACACACACACACTCTCCACATTTTTAAAGTGGCAATGTTGATTTTCATTTACCATAGGTAAAATAACATAATTAAAGCCATTACTGGCACTGGCATTCTTTAAGTCATACTCACCAAAATCAAATTTAACATTAAACAGTGTTCAGTGTAAAACCACATACACATTAAGGATCAACTAGACATGATAATAAGTCTTCTGGTGAAAATGCCCTGTCAATAGGAAATTCCATTCATGAGGAGTTGCAATAACAAGATGACTGTCATGGCAGCCATATTGGACATTACATTGGTACCATTTTCATTTAAAAGCAACTAATCAGAAGTCTTTTAGTGAAAACACCATGCTGATATGACCATTCAAGAGAAGCAGTGACAAGATTTTCAAGATGACTCCTGTGGTGGCCATATTGGATGTCTGAACAGCACAATTTTCATTTTAGGACCAATTAGACCTTGGGATGAATGTGCATGTAAAGTGTTATGGCAATCCTCCAATCAGTACAGGAGGAGTAGCTATAACAAATTTGTTATCGGATATATGAATGTCAAACAACAGGTCATTTCATAAGATCTTCTTTTCTATGACCAGTAAAGATAAATTTGTTTTGCTACTGTTTTAGTAACTGTACTAAAAAAATCTGTATTAGAAGCTATGATCATTGTCCTCCCCAATAAGTCAGATTTTACATCACATACTTTGAGTAACTTTGGAGTGATAGCCAGCATTACAAGCATAGTTCATGCATCAATAATTACCTTGATAAGTGTTATGTATATCTATATTATGTATATTAATTTTCATGATTATAGACTGTAAGGGTCATTTAGTAAATAACATATTAAAGATTAATTTTCGATATGGTTGTGTTTTTATACTTTAAGACAAGGTCTTTTTAGAAAACATTACATAGTTTAAGGATAGAAGTAAACATGCTGATGAAGTTTGAGTTCAAGTCATGGGTTTTCTTGAAAAATCAGACTGATCTAATTCCTGATTGGTGCTGAACTTGTTGACAAAGTTAGATTGATCTAGAATGAATATTCAACTCTCATCCTTTTCTGCATTACATCTTAGATTTGTACATAAGTGATGGTTTACTGAAAATTAGTCATTCCCAGCATAAACAAAAGTCTCAGTGGAGACAAATAGTTGTGTTCAATTCTGCTAAGAGGATTTAATTTATTTATTTTCATTATTCATTGGAATTACAAAGTGCACAGAATTTAGGATTTAGTAGCAGTTTTGGAATTACTGTGAATTTATTTTAAGACAAAATCATTGTGATACATCAAGACGATTGGTATATTTTTTCCTTCTTAAGCCCTGTTGAATTTTGACCAAGAAAACTGATCATCATGTACAAACCTATTATGAGAGACCACCTGTCTTGACAGACCACTTTTTGTTGGCAGATGGTTGGTCTCTCATATCAGGTTCTGCTGTATGTGTTGCTTTCTGATGAGACGATGCTGACACTGGCAGCAGTTCCTCACTACTTTAAGATGAGTTTAAAAGGATTTTTGAACACCTAGAATATACTAATTCTTTCATTTTTTCATTAAGGTAATTTCACCTTTCTTTAGAATAGTAAAGCAATTATTACCAATTTGGGGTCAAATGATGAACTGTCCACTCATCACATATGTCATGTTACCTTGCATAACATGTGTTCCAGGTGGATAATTCATTATCTAACCACAAAACAAGGGTTATAATTGCATAATATTACATTCAGTTATTATCTGACACTCAGAGTCAACCTGGTTGCTGTGGAAGGTAAATAACTCCCGTGAAGCTCATCAAAAAACAAACATCTGGCTCTGATTTGAATTTTTAATGTAGCTTTAACAATTTTTCATTCATAACGCTTCAATGTCTGCAGTGTGACTATTTATAGTAATGTCTAGCACTGGAGCATCATGCCACAGACATGTAGAATCATGTCCCACCCAGTCACATTATCCTGACACCAGGCCAACCAGTCCTAACACTAACGCTGAGCGAGGCATCTGTTAGTACCATTTATATAAGTCTTTGGTATGGCTTGGCTGGGGTTCGAACCCACAACCTCCTGCATCCAAGGTGGATGCTCTAACCACTAGGCCTCCAGAGCGGTCAGAAACATCTGGTAAAACATGTCCAAAGTAACATTTCTATTTTAAGAAAAGCTGATCAAATGGTTGTTGGCGAGATATGCTAAGGAAGCCAATTTGTCCCCATAAAGACCCACTCCAGCATGTCAGAAAGAACATAAACAACATAATTTGATAAAACTGGAGAAGTAGAAAATATGAATACCAAATGTAGGACATGGATGATGGGCAAAACTTAATTTAAAAAAATGATATTGTTCTCCATTCTGGAATAGAATGTTCTATTCTATTGTCGGAAAATAAGCATAAAAAAAATCATTTTTCTCAGCAAGCTGGTTTTTATCCTTATAACTTACCACAGACTGTGAACCCAGGACTTGTGTAACATAGATGCAGTTTGGGGACTTGCATGCATGCTCCTTACATGGATCATCATGTGTCTCCCATTTTCCGAAACCAAGACCACAACAGAAACAGGCAACTTGATCAGGTTGTCCTGAAGAACCAGACAGATGTAATATTTGTGTGATTTCTCAAAAACTAATCACTCATTCAATATCATGCTCTCTGTGTTTACTGACTGTTGCCCAATAAATCTGATGAAAGATCAATATAAAACATACAGTATATACTCAATTATCAAAACATGATTGCATTATGTTTAACAATTTGACCAATTTTCAAGAATTCAGAGAACTCTACAAATTTATACATAATTTCCAAAAGGGTCCAGTGACAATGATTTTGACAATTTCATATCTTATTTTATTAGCCTTACTTAAAAAATAAAAGCCAGCAGAAGCAAGTTCCTTGGGTGTCTTGGGTACAGAAGATGGCATCATAAGAAAGCTATTGAATCTTTTGATATATTCAGCATAATCCGGATGTTTCACCAGCCCATGGAGGAAATATTTGTGTCCATATTCATCTGTGGCTTCAAAAAAAAAACCATATAATTCAAATAAGTAAGTACAAAAACTTTATTGGATGGATGTTATAAAAAAATGACAGTTAACTTGAAATAATCTTAATATTTACTTGATATTATTATTTGGAATGATCACAGAAATTGTAGTTTAGTTTTTTATTCCTGTTAAAGAAAGAATTTAGTAATTTTTGTGGAACCATTCAGAAAAACATGACAGAAATATACTGGAATGAATTTAGTAATGATTCAAGGCAGCAGTAAAGTTAAAAGAAGGAAAATGTTTCAGTTATCCATAATGAATTATATTGTCATGTGACAGTAACATTCAACTTCCTTGTTATAAATCCCTAAAGAAGCCAATGTGCAAATTATAATGGTAATCAAGCAAAAATATGTGATATACATCTCCCAAAGCAAGAACAAACAGTTCCCAAACTACAGAGACCAGATGACACTGTAACTGCTATTTCTCAATTTCACAACCAATAATCTGGTTTGATTTTGTGTCAATTATCATGTAATGGTTTGATAATGTCATAATAAGGTAAAACACATTCTGATGATGTCTAGATGTTCATCACAATTTGCAGTAAAACAAATTGATGACATGATGAAACATAAAAAGAATTATAATTTATATTTTCTTCCTCTCTGAAGAATAAATGGATGAAAACAAAACAATGTAGTGTTTGTCAATTTGGGACAAGGAAATGCCAGTCTTGGAGTTAAATTATTTTTCAGTTTGCCAGAAAAGCCTTGTAGAAGACAAATTATGTATTCCTCAACTAAGTCGTCCTGGTGCCAACCCCAATATAGATTCTCTGTCTCAACCCAACAATATTCATCACATGACCGGTATTAATACCATTGGTAAAAAAAATTAAAAAATATACAAGATATCAAATTTAAATCTTTTAACATAAGTATAATGGTACATGAGGAAAAATCCCAAAGGAAATTTATACTAACCTACAAGCTCAGGTGTCTTTGATGGCATCTACAACATAAAATAAAAATTAATATGGTGGCAATGATAAAACAACTTATAAACATGTATTTGAAGGAAATTGTTCATACATATATATATATATATATATATATATATATATATATATATATATATATATATATATATATACCATATATATATATATATATA